>OY757943.1:58440609-58603109 GCA_963585895.1 Sepioteuthis lessoniana
CTTTAATCACCCCAAAACACAAATTTTTACCTTTTTTTTTAAATTTTCAATTTTTATAAGAAAATTTACTCTTTTTTTCTATACATTTCTAAGAGATTTACAGAAAATAAACAGATAATCTACTTAAAGTTGACCGGACATTGGCCTAGCGGTTAGAGTGTTCACCAATCGCCCGGGAGACCTGGGTTCAATCCCAGGTCGAGTCATACCAAAGACTCAAAAAATGGTACCTGATGCCTCCTTGCTTAACACTCAGCATTATAAGGTACGGATCAAGGGTAAAGTGGAGCAATCCAGGGAAAGGAGTAGCGCCCTCCCCTACACATTGGTGTAGTAAACTATCGAAAAGGGAGCCTTCGGGTCACCCTCGACTATGGTCGCCTACTACTACAAGCACGTAGTTAAAAACAAAACAAAAAATGCATACTTAGCATGGTGATCCTGTTTCACCGAACAGCAGCAGCCCCTTGGGGTCACGTGACGTCCATCATAAAAAGAAACTCCACTGGAGACTCTCTCTCTCTTTGGTTCCACTCCCACAACTGTTAGCATCAGGTCCTTTTCGTAGCAGCCCCTTGACGGTATACGTATTTGGTACCTTCCACCACCCGGGACCCAAGAGCGACGAACGCACGTGCTGAGTTAAAAGGAACAGGACACACACACACAGTTAAGTTCCAGCAGGAATTTCATCTGCAAACCTACCCACTTTACCTTCACAAACCTTATCAAACCTACTTTACCTTCAACCTTACAACCTTCACAACAAACCTAACCATATTTTACATCTTGAACTCTTCCTTGAACTCTCTTTTATGAACTGTTACTTACACATTCGTTGTTTATTCCATTTGGTGTAGAAAAAACCCTGTTTATTGTTGTTGTTGTATATAAATTTTGTTGCATGTAAAAGGCGTTCGTCTTCCTTTCTTCAAAAGCTGTCACCATCTCTCTACTACTGTTTAAGTACGGTTTATTCTTTTACAAAACGTTGGAATAAACCGGGCTTTTCGGGGCTTATAAAAATCCCCATAAGCAGTTTATTGATTAAAATTTAAAAGATATTTGATTAATATGAATTAAAAATGAATGTTTGAAAAAAATGATTGAATTTCTTTTAAATCTGCGACGTGTTTCGTTGAAAGAAAATAATTGTCAAATTTAGACAAATGAATTAACAAACATAAACTATAAATTAAATTAAATAATGACTGACATGCCCTTTTCTTCCCACAAGTTGGAATTCAAGCATTCAATTTCTTCTCGGGCCACTTTAATTAAACCGATCCACTATAGAAAATCTGGCCGACTTTTAGAATCTGTCGTTATTTCTCACTCCAACCACACACGTTGGCATTTTTCATATTTCACCCTGCCTGGCAAATATTACAGGGGGGAACGATAAAATTGTCGCCCTAGAAAAGACGACATGATTCCATTTATGTTTAATGAAAACCGGTTTTCTTTTTTTTTTGTTGCAAACCATTTACTAGTTGGCCAGTTGTGTACAAATCCCAAGAGCGATAGGAGCCTTCTATCATGTCTGAAAGTGACACAATGTTCAACGAGCGAGATCGGAGATGCGCCGCTGTACAACTCATGCCTCTACCGATCCAAGTTATGACAACAGGACCATTGCCAACACCCTCAAAATGCAAATTTGGATTGCCACGAATAACAAGGACGTGCCCAGGGTGATGAAAACAAAGTTTCCGGCTACGGTTACGGTCTTTGGTGTAGTTTCAAGTGTGGGCCACATCATACCACCTCACATCTTCGAAGTCGGCTTGAAAGTCAACACCAAAGTGTACCTGGATATGCTGAAGAGTGTGGTGATCCCCTGGTGCAATCAGCTGGCCGGTGGCAGACCCTGGATGTGGCAGCAGGACTTGGCGCCGGCCCACAAGTCCAAATAGACCCAAGCCTGGCTTCAGAAGGAGTGCTACGACTTTGTACCCTTCTGTCTCTGTCCCCCTCGACTTGAACCCGTTGGACTACTTTGTTTGGTCATACGTCAAGAACATCACCAACATAACCTCCCACAACACCAAAGCCAGCCTGATCGCCGCCATCCGCCGAGTATTTGCCGAGCTTCCGCCGGCGTTTGTGGAAAAGGCATGCTCCTAGTTCCGGATCCGTATCGAGGCGGTGATTGAGGCTGAAGGCAGCTACATTGAATAGATGTCAGGTCTACTTGATAATCAAGTTACCTGAATTGATTTTTTTCAATAAAAGTTTTAAAATAAAGCTGTAGTGTTGTTTTCTTTAGGACGACAATTTTATCGTTCCACCCTGTAGATGTCAGCTCTACTACATAATCAAGTTAGCTGAATTGATTTTTTCAATAAAAGTTTTAAAATAAAGCTGTAGTGTTGTTTTCTTTAGGACGACAATTTTATCGTTCCACCCTGTATTTTATGGGAGATTAATATTGAAATTGACAATGGATAAGAATAATTATCATAAAAAAAATAAATAAACATTTATCTCCATTCCTAGCTTCCATACATCTGTATGGGTTTTTATTTAAATATGTTTTTCTGGTATTTGTGTTTTGATGAACGTGGCATGCTTATTGCCAGCTATGCCTTTATCCTTTTTTGCCTACCAACAGTCCAGATGTATCAATGTGTAACTAATATGTCCTGCCGTCGCTACGCTCCTTTGACTCTCACATTTGTATTTCTATCTTTTTTCTCTTTCTTTTCCTTTTCTGTCTCTCCTTCTTTCTGCCTCTCCCTTTTTTAAAAAAATCTATTTCATCCTATGTCTACTGCTCTATAATCACTAACATTCTGATGAAGTCTTTGGGTAAATAAAGACGAAATATTAATGTAATCCGTTGTCTGTGTTTCGGTTTAGCCAATTTTCCTCTTATTTTTTCAAATTTTTGTCGGATTTTTCCAATCTGTTATTTCTCCATATATATATATATATATACATACAAATGCATCTTGCCCAGTCGGCTGGAGCTGTAGAATACCCTGACTGCATCTCTGCAGAGGCGTAAGACCCCCCCCATAAAGAATGTCCTGTATATGACACTAAACAATCCGATGGTGAGGTTCCAGTGATGCTGGGGCTTTGGTGAATTCAAAGTACCCCTTCATTGCCATTGCTCCCAGGTCCACTCTGGCCCGGAGTGGTAGCACCTGAGAGGGCCCTATCTATGGGTTAAATAGAAATAATGGCATACTTATGCTAAACTGAATAGTTTGAAATATAAATCTTTTTGAGAATTAAACTGTACCTACATTTAAACTGCGTGCTTATTCCAAACTGAATTATTTGAAACGGAACTGTTTTTTGACATTAAAACTGTACTTACACTAAACTGAATTGTTTAATATATAACTGTTTTGACATTTTACTGTGTGTAAACAAAATCTGTACTTGTACTCAACCGAATTATCTGAATTAGAACTGCTTGACTAAACTGAATAGCTCGAAATAGAAATGTATTTCACAATTAAACTGTACTTACATTTAAACTGTGTGTTTATCCTAAACTGAATAGTTTGAAATAGAACGGATATTTGCTTAAAAATGGATTTGGCGTTAAATAACCTACAAAGGTTGATATGCCATAAAACCCAACCAACCAACAACAACAAATGCATGAAAAATACAACAACAGCAACAACAGTTATGCGGACAACAAAGCCGTTATAAAATGTTGATTCTAGTTTCAGGGTTAAAGCATCATTATCACTAACCCAACATACCTTAGCACTACCTTTTAATACCACTAGATAATGTTCGTTTTCCGTCACATCGTGTTAATGTCAGATCAAAATGCAGTCACACCGTATAATGCTTTGCTGCTTTCAAAACTTTTAAGCAATACATATATTTTTCTCGACTTCATTACAATTTACACATCATTCTTCAAGTTTCCTTAAGCATTTGAAGCCAATCTTTCCAGTAGATTATCGAAGGCAATAACGCAATGTCATTATTTTAGACTTCAAACTTGAGGTACCAACCGAATCTAATTAGTAATGTTTAATTAAACGTCAATAATTAAGGATAGATAAACTGATATTAAACTTCTCGAAGAACAAAACGTTTCTTATAGTAATAACGTCCACTCGGGATCTTTTATTGTTAGTGAGGAGATAGATAGATGGATGGATAGATAGATGGATAATCGTTTTTGAAGTTTTGAAATTTCAGCTCTGTATAATTGGTTATGTCTTGCATCAAAATGACATTCCCGCCGATTTAAAAAAAATATTTTAATCTCTCTTTTCTTCATGAGGATCAAAAACATCCTCAAACTTCCATGACCAACAAAACCTTTTTGTTCAATAATGACGTCCACGCGGGAACATTTATTGCTAATAAGGCGAGGCTATCACAAAAGGTAGTTATAATCGATTAAAGTGAGACAGATGTTTGTTGTCTGCAGGTTTGCTTACACGAGGAAATTATGATTTATAATGAATATTATTACCTTAAAAAAAGAAGAAAAAATTCCAGATTTGCTATTGAGATTTCAATACCTGGATGTTCATACTAAAATACGTACTAGGTGATAGATAGATAGATAGATACGTAGAAGTGCTAAAACGTTATGGAAAATAAAGATAATAATGACTTCAAGCCATGAGAGGTACATGCAATTCTATAGAACACACACACACACACGCACACATGAACACAAATCCTAAAAAGATGCTTATCAAAGAAAGACTCTGGTGTCAGTCATGACTTCGGTGCCAAAGTGTCATCAAAATTTTAAATTTCGATTTGTTATTTTTTGCATCCAGTATGACCTCTCACTTCTAGATAGATTGATAAATGAAAAAGACAGAGATAGATTGATCGACATATATATATATATATGTATAACCTTATAAAAAAGAGGACCTTATAAAAAAGAGATTGTACACCCTTATAAACGATTTATATATAACGATACAACACAACATTATAAGAAATAGAACTATACACCCATCTACATACAGACTTCTTCAAGCCACCCACCCTCAATTATCACACAAATACCTAAATCAATTAGCTGAAGACTATTCGATAATTCTTCCAACATCGACATTTTCAATAAATACAAACACATATAGAACAACGCACTAAAAACAGCAGTTATAGAAAAACACTACAATACACACCTCTAAAAAGCAAACCAAAACACAGAAATAGAAATATAACTTGATTCAACTCGCCTTACAACAAATGCGTAACATCAAACATTCCTAAATCTAATAAGCAAGCACTTCCCCAATTATATCCCCCAAGCCAAAATTTACAACAGAAATGATATAAAGGTCAGCTACAGTTGTACAAGTAACATATCTCAAATCATAAAAGGCCAAAACAAAAAGATCGAATCCATCCACTGTACCACACACTCCAACAAACAATGCAGCTGTAGGGATAAAGAAACATACCCCCTACTTGGAAACTGCCCATAGAAGAACATAGTGTACAGAGATACTATGAAAACCAACAGTTCATTCAAGCAGTACATAGGTGTGACGGAGGGTACTATACAACAAAGAATATATAGCCACAAACTTTCCTTCACAAACAGAAATTACTCAACTAACACTTCTTTATCCACATACACTTGGCACCTAAAAGACATGAACATCTCACCCACCATCACCTAGGAAATACTAAAACTAGCATCCACCTACAGTAAGACGTCAAAAAATGCTTTCTTTGCCTCCACGAGAATCTTGCAATTATCACCTACCAATCACAAAACACCCAGCTAAACAAAAAATCAGAAATTCTATCTAAATGCTGACACGAGAACAAACATCTACTCTCACATTTCAACCCATACACATAACCCATCCATCTTACCTATACCACCTCCACTACAAAACATACCCCTAAATATAACCCCGCAACACACCCGACGCACTGTAAGTATCATCTTCCTACATTTAATCTTTGTAGCCATATTTTCAAGAGTGTTAGCAATACGTCTCCACAATATGTATTTAACATATCCCTCACGCACACATTATCATATATTACAATACCGTTTACGTAATATAACATTAACACAACATAGCTAATAAAAAAAGTATTATTGTAATCCAACACAACTCCCCACCTATTATCCTTACGTCCCAGACTTATCATGCTTACTCATTAAATCATAAATTCATTTTCTTAATTATGCAATGATAATAATTTGCTCGTTAGTTAAAATCATCACCATACACACGCACACACATAAAAAAAACGACATAGCTAATACAAACAATTATTTCAATGTCTTAACATAATATATCCACTATATTCCTTACGTACATGCAATCATACAAACCAGACATTGGCATGATGGTTAGAGAGTTCGCCAATGGCCTGGGAGATCTGGGTTCAATTCCAGGTCGAGTCATACCAAAGACTCAAAAAATGGTACTTGATGCCTCCTATCTTAACACTCAGCATTATAAGGTACGGGTCAAGAGAAAAGTGGAGCAATCCAGGGAAAGGTGTAGCTCCCTCCCCTACACCTTGGTGTAGTAGCTATCGAAAAGGGAGCCTTTGTGTCACCCTCGACTATGGTCGCCAACTTTAATTTACATGGATTATAATGATGCATACGCAATATATCATTAACACATCATAACTAATTCAAATTATCATTCCAATCACACACAAATCATATTCCAGCATAAAATACTAATATTGCATAATACTCCATAGTATATTACAATATAACATGCCTCATCACCACGATATTTATGGCGATTATGACCCACCATACTTCTTCGTCTATAATGCTTACAAATGAAAATTTTATTTTCTTCGTAATGCAGTGATGATGGAATTTTGTTCCTTGATTTAAATCATTACCACACACACACACACACACACACACACACACACACACGAATATATAAAAAAAAATCAAACGAAATTTTTTTATTCGGTCAATCATCGCGGCTTTGGCTACACATCGCGCCTCATATATCCTGGAGACAACATCAAATTTACTATGCGGCACAAGTATCTTCACACACACATACGAAATATTACTTATGCGTCCACACACAATTATACGCAAATATAACCCCCCACGTAATGACTTGTACATAATTCTAACGTTTTTTTTTTATTGTATTTTCAATTTCTTCAATATCTTTCGTTTTTTTCCTGATGATTATCGTTTATAAGACGTCATAAAACTTGTGGTCGCAGACAAGCTTCCATGCTATTAAATATATATAAAAACTAATATACATTTACTTATTATTATTATATATATACATATATATACAGGGCCCATACACACATATACATGTATATATTTATCTAAGTCATACATCCTAGATGCATCAAGGGAGGTCATCAGTGATGCACTGTTTTCCTCGCCGATTTCGGGTTCCGCATCATATCGGCTCCAACAGCAACCCCGGTATGACTCTAGAAGACAAGCTTCCATGCTACTAAATATATATAAAAACTAATATACATTTACTTATTATTATTATTATTATTATTATTATTATTATTATTATTATTATTATATATAAATATACATGCAGGATCCATACACACACATATACATGTATATATATGTGTGTGTGTGTGTGTGTGTATGTGTGTCAATCTATCTGTTTTTTCAATTATATATCCAGAAGCGAAAGGTCATGTAGCTGTAAAACATAACTTATATATATATATATATATATATATAAATGCTAAAAAATGCTGTGTGACTAACAAATCTTTCATCAGATAATGATTCTGGTATCAGCATAGATTCGGACCCAAAGCATCAATATCACTGATCCTGGAGATTCAAGCAGTATCTTACAATACCGCTAGACTTTTTTGACATTCCCCGAATAATTATTTTTGTGAGCCAAGTAATTTGTTTTTTTTTTGTGGGGGGGATTTTTGATTTTGATTAGTTATGCCTTGAAGCAACATGGTCTCTCGCTAATTTTGTGCACGCACGCGCGTGTGTGTGAGTGTGCTTATTCAACTTCTCGATTAAGAAAACCTTTTTTGTTTAAGAATGCCCTCCGCTTGGGGTATTTCATTGTTCGTTAGGTCAGACCATCGAAAAAGGTTGTAATTACACATTAAATAGAGACAGATGTTTGTAGATTTCTGCCATTGTGAATATTACAAATGCATGACTAACACAGTGCAATCATAATCTATGACCAATCTCATTGGAGGGCGAAAATAAAAATTCTTGTCTTGACACTGAGATCTAAAAACTTGGTTTTTCATGACTATGAACGCTAAATGATGGAATCAAAGATAGATAGATAGATGGCGAGTGAGTAAGTTTTGAAATGTTCTCAGTCGGACCTAGAAAGGAAGAACCTCGAGCCATGAAATCTAATCGTTATTCAACGCATTCATCCCACAGTTCAACACATTGATACATCGTTTCACAAGTTTCTTCAATTATTAAAAAAGATCACTTAACTTTCAAAAAAGAGGTCTTTTCGTTGTTTGAGTGGAGGACTTTTCAGCACCACTTTATAGATAGATAGATAGACAGACAGGTTAATATGACTAGACTAGATAGATAGATAGATAGATAGATAGATAGATAGATAGATAGATAGATAGATAGAACTAGACTTGAATAGACTAGACTTGGATAGCTAGCAAGCTATCTCTCTATATCTATAGATAGATCTGACTTGACTTATATAGACTGATATAACAAGACTTGACTACTGGGTTTTCTTTAAAAGTCATCACCTTCAATACGTCTAAACCAGTTTTGGGTAGCAGTCAGATAAAGTTTCGTTTCCACCCACTTCTGCGAGGAGGAGTATAAGATGATACTGAGATGAATCTTGGAGACTTGTGGAGACTTGCTGTCACTCAGACTCCAGTGAAAGACCACCAGTGAAAACTGGTATGAAAAACCCGCAAAGAGTAATATCAATAATAAGTCAAAATCAAATAAAACGAACTGAATGACTCGGACTTGGACCCTGCTTATCAATACTTTGATAGGTGACCACTTAAACAACAGCAAGTTGTATCATATCTAAGCAAAGCTTAGTAAATAACATTACTTTATAATAAAAGTTGTCCAGCTGTACACACATGTTGATTTAATCTTTCAATATAGGATTTTAAAGATATCCTTTTCGGTACTTTTTAAATACACCTCAAATCCCGTGAAAGTGAAAGCTGTCATTGCTTGTAAAGTCGATACAACAAAAGTGTTGAATAATTTTTTTATCAATTTATTGCATATTTGCTGTTCGTTATACTTCCCATTTTAATCCCTTCATTGGTCTGTGTTATTGTTTTGATTCTTTTTGTTTTAATTTTTCTAGTATTATTGATCTTTTGTTTATAATTAGATTGTATGCATTAAAAAACAACAAACGTTTTATAATGTATGGAAAACTTTGTCTGTTGTCTAAACATAGCCAAATTATTTGCTGCAAAAATTTATAGAAAAATCAAGTTTAATGTATTCTGAGATTAAAATGTGTAATGCATTCTATGGTAAAAAAACATTTAAATGCAGTAAAAATAATTTCTAATGCATTTTTACAGTGAAAATCATTTCCAATGCTTTTTTAATGTAAAAATCATTTCTAATACATTTTTATAGTAAAAATCATTTCCAATGCATTTTTATCGTAAAAATAATTTCCAATGAATTTTTATAGTAAAAATCATTTCCAATGCATTTTTATTGTAAAAATCATTTCCAATGCATTTTTATAGTAAAAATCATTTCCAATGCATTTTTATAGTAAAAATCATTTCCAATGCATTTTTATTGTAAAAATCATTTCCAATGCATTTTTATTGTAAAAATCATTTGCAAAGCATTTTTATAGTAAAAATAATTTCTAATGCATTTTTACAGTAAAAATAATTTCTAATGCATTTTTATAGTAAAAATCGTTTCCAATGCATTTTTATAGTAAAAATAATTTCTAATGCATTTTTATAGTAAAAATAATTTCTAATGCATTTTTACAGTAAAAATAATTTCTAATGCATTTTTATAGTAAAAATCATTTCTAATGCATTTTTGTAGTAAAAATCATTTCTAATGCATTTTTACAGTAAAAATCATTTCTAATGCATTTTTATAGTAAAAATCGTTTCCAATGCATTTTTATAGTAAAAATAATTTCTAATGCATTTTTATAGTAAAAATCATTTCTAATGCATTTTTGTAGTAAAAATAATTTCTAATGCATTTTTACAGTAAAAATCATTTCTAATGCATTTTTATAGTAAAAATCGTTTCCAATGCATTTTTATAGTAAAAATAATTTCTAATGCATTTTTATAGTAAAAATAATTTCTAATGCATTTTTACAGTAAAAATAATTTCTAATGCATTTTTATAGTAAAAATCATTTCTAATGCATTTTTACAGTAAAAATAATTTCTAATGCATTTTTATAGTAAAAATCATTTCTAATGCATTTTTGTAGTAAAAATAATTTCTAATGCATTTTTACAGTAAAAATCATTTCTAATGCATTTTTATAGTAAAAATCGTTTCCAATGCATTTTTATAGTAAAAATCATTTCTAATGCATTTTTATAGTAAAAATAATTTCTAATTCATTTTTATAGTAAAAATCATTTCTAATGCATTTTTATTGTAAAAACCAATTTCACTATATTTTGATAGTAAAAATGAATTCCAATACATCCTTATAGTAAAAATCATCTCTAATGTATTTTTATCATAAAACTCATTTCTAATGCATTTTATCGTAAAAATCATTTCCAATGCCTTTTCATAATAAAAAAGATTATTTTCAATTTATTTTTACAGTAAAACTTATTTCAAATGCATTTTTATAGTAAAAATCATTTCCAGTGCATTTTTATAATTAAAATCATTTCCAATGCATTTTTATAGTAAAAATCAATTCTAATTTATTTTTATCGTAAAAATCAAGTCTTGTGCATTTTTATATTAAAATTCATTTCCAATGCATTTTTATAGTAAAAATCATTTCCAATGCATTTTTATAGTAAAAATCATTTCCATGTCTTTTTTTATAGTAAAAATTAATTCTAATGCATTTTTCAAAGTAATAATCATTTTTTATGCCTTTTACAAAGTCAAAACCATTTTTAATGCATTTTTACTGCAAAAATCATTTCTTATGCATTTTTTTATTATAAAAAAAACATTTCCAATGCATTTTTATAGTGAAAATCATTTCCAATGCTTTTTTTATTGTAGAAATCATTCCTAATGCATATTCATTATAAAAAATCATTTCCAATGCATTTTAATGGCAAAAAACATTTTATAGTAAAACTCACTAGCAATGCATTTTTATACTCAGAATTTCTAGCAATTTTTTTTTATACTAAATAATTTCTTTATACGATTTATTATCGTATGTGTATTCATTCTGTTGATGAAAAAAAAATCTTACTATAGAGAGTCAAAAGTTTTGCAATATTATTGGCATATGCTATCACGTGATCGAGGCAGACCAATCGGTGGGAGAGATCCGCCGTGGTTGGTGCGCTGACACGTTGTACATTGCTTCATATTTGATTTGAAAACCACAGCACCGACAAACAAGTAAAATATCCTAATTCTGCAATTGATACTTTACCATATTTACCCGACCCCTCCGCTCGGGCAGGATATGACACAAGGTCATTTTTTAAACGGAGTTTAACAGGTTTGAATATTCAGAGTTTTCCTTCTCCTAGACTGGTTGCCCCACCAAGGCTGAAGAACCTAGTCTGCCCAACTATTTACCCATAGCTGGGGGGAGAATAATTGGATTCATACCTTTCCTAAGGGTATTAGTGCTATGTGAAATGCAATCAATCTAAGTGTCAGATGGTAATACTTCAAACCATTTAATGTTTTGGGTATGACATTAAACTTTACCTGATGTTGAAGCTCCTGACTTGGAGCTTTGGGGAATGTGAAGTACCCCTACATTACCATTACCCAAGGGTATTAGTTCTATGTGAAATGCAATCAGTCTCGTCCAGGATTTGAACTCATGTCGTCGTGCCCATTTCCTGCGACGATAACCATTACACCACGGGCACTTCCTTTCATTCACTGGAATTGATACTTTACGTTTTCGAACTAAGCCAGAACACCAGGGAAACGACCAAAAATATTTGTTGTTAGAAAAAGGAAGGCCCAGAAGATTACAATACAGTAAGTAATTTTGTACGGGTTGCAAAAACCTCGATGATCAGGCAAGGTCAAGTAAACCTAAAATTGTGGATTACGAGGCCGTGCTCCAAGACAAAAAAAAAATCTGGTGATTAGCATTGGGAGAGTATCAGGCGAGCTCTCCATCTCAAAGTTCAGTGCAGTTTCTCACCTTCATGATCTTAACAAAAGCATTCAGAACAGCTAAATTATAGGTGATGTCCAAAACATTTACTTCAAATGACGAATATGGGAACTTCGTCCAGTCCATTTGGAAACAGCAGCAGAATGCATACCAACCGAAGTAAAAGCCAAACATAGAGTTCCTTGGAAGACATTAACAGTTAGGGAAAAACAAAAAAACATGAAAACAGCATCCCTATGTAAATAAAGGAACCCAACAAATGCCAATGCCCAAAAACTTAAGAAGGCATAAAATGAATTTATTAATACATACCAAAAAGAACAAATAGAACACATTCAATGCCAGATCAATAAAATTAGAAACTCTGTAGAAGATTGGATTGCGTGGCAGACAGTAAATAAAGTCATTAAAAGGAAGAGCACTTCCAGAGCTAAACTAAAAGCTACCAGTCAAGAAGAACGAATACACATGTGGAAAGAACATTTCAAGAATCCGCGGAAGAAATCCCCTAAAGTTATAGATAAAGCTATCACGAAAATCAATAATAACTAATTAGACATAAAATCCGAACAGTTTACTCATGGAGAACTAGACGTAGGACTAACAAAAACTAAAAACAGGAAAGCTGCAGGACTGATGATATACCACCAGGAGTATGGAAGACAATGAAATTCGACGATCTACTACTCTGATACTTGGTTTGGTTTGGTTTGGTTTTATGGCATATCAACCTTTATAGGTTTTTAAACGCCAAATCCATTTTTATGTAAATAATCAGTTCCATTTAAAACAATTCAGTTTAGCATAAGTACACAGTTTAATTGTCAAAAACATTTCTATTTCAAACTATTCAAGCAGTTATATATAACAATTCAGTTTAGTGTAAATACAGTTTTAATGTCGAAAAACAGTTCTATTTCAAGCTATTCAATCAGTTATATATAACAAATCAGTTTTGTATAAGTAAAGTTTCAATGTCTAAAACAGTTCAATTTCAAATAGTTCAGTTTAGTATAAGCACGCAGTTTAAATGTAAATACGGTTTAATTGTCAAAAACATTTATTTCAAGCTATTCAGTTTAATCAAACAATTCAGTTTAGCATAAGTACGCCGTTAGTTCTATTTAACCCATAGATAGAGCCCTTATCAGGTGCTATCACGCCGGGCCAGAGTGAGCCTGGGAGCGATGGCAATAAAGGGGTACTCCGTATTCCCCAAAGCTCCAGCATCACTGGAACCTCACCATCAGATTGCTTAGTGTCATATCTAGGACACTCGTTGGAGGTGGGGGTCTTACCCCTCTGCAGAGAAGCAGTCAGTGTATTCTACAGCCCCCAGCTGACTGGGCAATGCTCCGATACTGCAACGCCCTATATAACCAAAACATGATAGAGAGATAGACAAAAGGCTACATTCTCCCTTTCCCCAAGAAAGTTGACCTCGCAATTGCCCAGAACTACTGAGCTAGTTCTTGGCAACTACCCTTACTTCTATAGTGGCTAAATTTTTAAAGCTCGGCAACTCAACCGCATCGAACCTGAAATTGAGAAAATTCTTAGGAAAAATCAAAATAATTTTTCAAGAAACCTATCCCCAACATCACAGATTTTTGCAATCAGTCGAATCTTAAATGGAGTTTGTGCCAAAAAAACACGAAGCGCCGCTCTTATTTGTGTATTTCTTCAAGGCATTTGATTCCATACACAGAGAAAAGATGGAGCAAATTCTTCGAGCTCATAGTCTCCCCAAAGAAACTGTCAGAGCCGTTATGAAGCTCCATAAAAACACGACAGTAAAGGTTTGCTCGCCGGATGGAGAGGAAAACATTGTTGCTGGTGTTGTGCAAGGGGATACACTAGCCCCATATTTGTCCATAATCTGCCTAGATTACACACTTCGAATGTTAATTGATCTAATGAAAGAAAATGGTTTTATACCAAAAAGGCAAGAACCAGACGATACCCAGCACAAACTATTACGGACGCAGACTACGCAGATGACATATAGCTTCCTGCAAATACACCTACCCAAGCCGAATCCCTGCTCCACTGTCTGGAACAGGCAGCAGGTAGCATTGGCCTCCATGTCAATGCAAACAAAGCGGAGTACATGTGCATAAAAAAGGAGACAGCTCTATTCTAAATGATGGCTCTCTGATATTAGTGGACAAGTTCACGTACCTCGGTAGCAGTTTCTCATCTACTGAAAATGATATCAGTGTACGACTAGCAAAGGCATGGACTGCTATCGATAGGTTGTGTATTATATGATGAAATAGAACTCATTTTTTTCAAAGTAGCGCTCGTGTCAATTCTACTCCATGGATGTTTACATGGGCGCTAAGCGTATCGAGAAAAAAGCTAGACGGAAATTGCACAAGAATGCTACGAGTTATATTGAATGAATCCTGGAAGCAGCATCCCACAAAGCATCCCACCAAGCTCCCATCTCAAAAACCACCCAAATAAGATGATCAAGGCATGGAGGACACTGTTGGAGAAGTAAGAATGGACTTATAAGCGACGTTCTCCCATGGACCCCTTCGCACGGACGTGCAAGTATTGGCCGACCAACAAGAACATCTACAACATCTCTGTATAGACACAGGATGTAGTTTGTAAGACCTGCCGTGCGATAAATGATAAAGACGAACAGAGAGAGAGACAGAGACAGAGAGAGACAGAGAGTGTGTGTGTGTGTGTGTGAAGGAAATTAATGCAAGTTGCATAACTTGATGATGATACCAAAATATTACAGATCTTTTGTACATAGACGCCTATCAGCTGTATCGTTGTTTGAGCTGGTGGAAATCAACCCCATCTTTTTAGGATTTAATTAGCCTTTTGAGAACTTGAAACAAATACCTCTGGCCTAGACAAAGTCTTGACAGAAATCTTGACGTGTAGACATCATTATTTTGTTATATAAATTTCTCAGCAATTTCACAAGTTTTCATTTAAATTTTAAATTCTAAAACCGAAAAAATTAAAGATTCAGTCTCAGTACTTCTTTTAAAGCACTCCTTGTAGATAAATACAGATATTGAAAGTCTTTCTGTCTGACTGATTAACCGCTTAACTTTATATTCCCTTTGAAGTAAGTTTTATTTTTTAAAGATCATTTTAGTCTGGTTGTTGTATTGTAATTTATTCATTTGAAGTAATTTTTATGCTACTTCGCAAATTAACATTTTTTAAAATGTGAAACAAATGTGTGGGTGGACAGTAGACGGACAGCATTGTGTGAATTGGACTGAATACTTGGAGGACTTTTTTCGGGGGAGATAAACTAGTTTTGATTTGGCAGAAATGAAATTAATAATATTTATGTCGGTCGAGCGGCTTTCTCGACTCTTGTAGGACAAACAATGAAAAGAGAAAAATTAAACGTTTTAAGAATCTATCTATCTATCTACATAGATAGATAGATAGATAGATAGATAGATATTGAGCTCTCTGGGAGTCGATGACGTATATGTAAAGAATATGTATATAAAATTTCTTCACTAACGCTGAGAATGACAATGGCCCTGGGGTAGGATATCCAACTGACGGAAAGTCAACGGAGTTTTGATCTCGGCTTGAAGCATCTCAAGGGGCTAGCCACACTGAAGAGTTGTGATACAACGAGACATTCAGTCTGTGGATGAATATATATATATATATATATATATATATATGTGTGTGTGTGTGTGTGTGTGTGTGTTTAAAGGTTTTTTGTTTGTTATCTACAGACACCCGATTTGTTCTATCCATTTGTTCAGTAAAATAACGTAAGTATTTCAGTCGTTTACTGTTAGTCTTTATACCGGCTCATTGACCAAGTGGGTAGAGTGTTCGCCAGCGTTCCAGGAGACCTGGGTCGCGTCATACCAAAGACTTTAAAAATAGTACTTGATACCTCCTTGCTTAACATTCAGCAATATAAGGTACGTATCAAGGGTAAAGTGGAGCAACCCAAGGAAAGAAGTAGCGCCCTCACCTACACCTCGGTGTAGTAGCTATTGAAAAGGAAGCCTTATAGTCGCCCTCGACTAAGGGAGATAACTTTACTTACTTTTACTGTTAGTCTTAGCTTCACTGTCAAGTACACTACCCTCCTCTCAAGAGAACTGTATATATTTCTTTCTATGAGAGATCTTGATCAGTCAATTTT
Source organism: Sepioteuthis lessoniana (assembly GCA_963585895.1). Classification (NCBI taxonomy): domain Eukaryota; kingdom Metazoa; phylum Mollusca; class Cephalopoda; order Myopsida; family Loliginidae; genus Sepioteuthis; species Sepioteuthis lessoniana. The sequence goes on from OY757943.1 coordinate 58,457,050, forward strand.
ATTAATGATGCCTTGTTCTACTCAATGGAGTGGATCCCAGCATCAGAACAAGAAAGACACAATGTGACGGTCATAACAGTGGGGTCAAAATATGAAGTTTACGTTCGGTCTCCAGCACCCTCTCACATGCAAACCCTTGAACAACCCTTTCGAACCTTGCAATAAATTGAGAGGTAAATATGTTGTTAAAGAAGTCTTCCTGCGTCCTTATTCGTACGTCTGTCGTTTATCATGCGTCTGTTATCATTGCGTCGGTATGTATCCAGTATATATATGTATGCAACATATATATATATATATAAGCTACCTTATATATATATATATATACATGTATACATATATATTTATATATATATGAAAGCTATCTTATATATATATAAATACATATATATATATATATATATATATATGAAGTTATCTTATATATATATAAGTTAGGTTTCACACACGCACACACACACACACACACACGTATGTCTAAAAGCTACCTTATATATAAACATATATATATATGAAAGCTACATATATGTACATGAAGTTACCTTATATATATATATACATATATATATGTACATAAGGTAGCTTTTATATATATATATATATATATATATATATATATATATGTGTGTGTGGTAGCTTTCATATATATTTATACCTTGAATATTTGGTAGATTTTTCTTTTATACTTTTGCGCTTCCATTCTGAATAGCTTTTCAACAACCTAGGGTAATATGTGAATTGGAAGTCTGCATGATTCACAATAATAGAAGATTTCAATTTTATTCAAATTGATACTTGCTTTGTAATGTTTTAACATTCTATTTTCTGGATTATCTGAATATCATGAACCAAACGCGTGCTAAAACCTTAATCACATTTGTTCAATAGTACAATAGTAACAATTTCGAACCTGGTGTTCCTTTCAAATCTTCATTCAAAATATCAAAATGTCTTCATGCATCAGCAATCAGACTGTCTTAATCTTAAATGACTTCCATATAATTTCAAAGCCCAGTCACTTGCAGCTGTAGAATACACCGACTGTATCACTGCAGATGGGTAAGCCTCCAACGAGTATCCTCGATATGACACTAAACCATCAGATGACGAGGCTCCAGTCCTGGAGCATTGGGGAATGTCGAATATCTCTTCATTACGATTGCTTCCAGGTCTACTCTGGCCCGGAGTGGTAGCATCTGATAGGGTCCTATGAATGGGTCAAATAGAAGTGCTTGACATTAAACCTGTGTACAAATAAATAACTTATGCTAAATTGTATTTTTAGAAATAGAAGTGATGACCATTTAACTTCGTGTAACTAAATGACTGATGTTTAATTGAATTTTTTGCGATACATAGCAATACTTGGAACCATTTAACTGTGTACAAAGGAATGAATCTTGTTGAATAGAATAATTAGTGTTAAATAGCAATACTTGTAACCACTTCACTCTCTACAAAGAAATGAATGATCTTAAATAGAATTATAAGAGTTTGATAGCAATAATTGAAACCATTTAACTGTATAGAAACAATAGCTATATTAGCGTTCAAACAAATTAGTTGTAATTCATTTTAAAATGAAATTACCTCCAAACTATTCACTTACAAATCATGTATGTATATCCATTGAATACATTTAATTGTGTTCAAATAAATGACTGATCTTAAATTGTTACTGTTAATGGCAATACTTGGGACCATTTGGCTGTGTGCAAATAAATGATTAATTATAAACAGAAATATTCCTGTTAGCTTTTCATTTAAGTGTGTGCATGAAAATGAACTAAGGGTTCTTTAAAGATGTATCTGCAAAATGTGTTTACAAATCATGTATATGTAAAAACAGGATTTGGCTTTAGATAACCAACAATAGTTGATATGCCATAAAATCCTACTAACCAAACCTATAATTTCGGTTTATGCTTTTTTCCCCAAAAGTCTTCGGAATTAGGATTACTTCGCTTCCTTATAAATTTGCATCTTTAAATTCAATTCGTTCAATTTAATTTCTACAAAAATATTTTGTTCCTTTTTTCATTTGTATTGAAAATACATCCTTTTCACCTTTTAAAGTGTTTTTCATTTTTTCGAAACTCATTATATTTTTCTTTTTCAATTTACACACCAATTGAAAATTATTTTTCTTTTCACACTTTTTACACATCTTTTCACATGCAGGACATTTTTCTCCGTGTGGTCCCAGCTCCAAATTAAAAGATCTATCCAAAATATAAGGTTGATTTTTTTTCTTACTGAATTTTTTAATCAATTCTTCTTCTTGTACAAATTTAGTAAATGCTTCTGACGATATTTAGCATAATTGAAATTGTTCTAAAGTTTTAAATCGATGCAAAATATTGTACATACCTTCAATCAATCTCAGTTAAATTTATTTCTCTTCCATAAATATTTCTTATCCTAAACGTTAAAATTCACAATATCTGCTGATGTTATGTAACCGATGCAGGAATTTCATAATGACAAAACTTTTCCTTAGTCGAACATTACATAGAATAGTTTCTTTGATTTGTTTGAATGTCAATTCTTCCAATTCTTTTGGAGAAGTCATCAACAAAATTTTCCTGTAAGTTTCACTGTCAACTGTTGCCAAAAAAACAAAAGAATGATCGGTAATTTCGTTTTCACTTCTATTTATTTTTTTGTCTAGTGGTTCTAACAAGGGTTGCAAAGCACCTTATCCAAACTTAAGATTTGAGTTTCCTCTATGCAACAAAGATCCTATCGGCGACGCTGTACAATGTATTTTTGTCGTAAAAATCATTTCGAATGCATTTTTATAATAAAAATCATTTTCAATGCATTTTTATTGTAAAAATCATTTTCAATGCATTTTTGAGTTAAAATCATTTCCAATGCATTTTTATCGCAAAAAACATTTTCATTGCATTTTTTAATAAAAAACATTTTCAATGCATTTTTTGAGTTAAAATCATTTCCAATGCATTTTTGTTGCAAAAAAAAAACATTGTCAATGCATTTTTTGAGTAAAAAACAATTTCATTACATTTTCATCATGAAATCATTTCCAATCAATAATAATAATAATAAGCACAACCGGATACAAGCAAAAATCAATCACCTAATGGACATGGACGACATCAAACTGCCAAAAATGAGAAAGAACTGGAAACCTTAATACAGGCAGTGAGAATATAAAGTCATAGAACTAACAAATCAAGAGAAAATCAGAACGCTTCGAGAAAAGGAAAATTACATGTAGTTGGGAGTATTGGAAGCAGACACCATTAAACACACGGAGATGAAATAAAAAAATTAAAAAATAGTGTATCTCAGGAGAACGATAAAACTATTCAAAACTAACCTATAAAGCAGAAATTTCATCTATGGGATAAATACATGGGCTGTTCCTTTCGTAAGATATTCGGGACCATTCTTAAAGTGGACCCGAGAGAACTCTAATAAATGAACCAAAGAACAAGAAATCTCATGACGATGCATAAGGCCTTACATCCCAGAGATGATGTTGAGAGACTGTCGTGTCAAGAAAAGAAGGAGGAAGAGGACTTGCCATTATTCAAGACAGTGTCGATGCATCAATACAACGACTAGAAGTCAACATAAAAAACCGCGGAAGAAGACTGATTACAGCTACCAGAAAAAATACAGACAACATAGGCATCAACGGAACAAAAATAACCAGGAAATAAAATGGGGAAGAAAAACAACTCAATGAACATTTTAAGTGATAAACAAGGGAAATCTCATATCAGAAAACTTGTACATGGCTAAGAAAAGGGAAACCTCATGAGACTAACGCCTTAAGGACGAACAATGTCAAAACAAACAAGGACAAGATTCAACAAAATAGCAGATGTAGATTATGTGGTGAGAGACGAAACGATCAATCACATAATAAGCGAATGCAGTAAGTATAAGACCAGACATGGCTGGGTGGGCTAGGTGATCCACTGGGAATTGTGCAAGAAATTTCAAATTGACCATACGAACAAATGGTATATCCGTTCAGAAAACTGAGACGATCAATGTTCTCAAGGATTTTAAGATACAAACGTATCATCTAATCTCGGTCAGACGACCAGACCTAGTAATTGTTGTTGTTGTTGGCGACCATAGTCGATGGCGACCCGAAGGCTCCCTTTTCAAAAGCTACTTCACCGAGGTGTAGGGGAGGGCGTAACTCCTTTCCCTGAATTGCTCCACTTTACCCTTGATAGTACCTTATATTGCTGAGTGTTAAGCATGGAGGTATCAAGTATCATTTTTAAAGTCTTTGGTATGACGCGACCTGGGATTGAACTTAGGTCTTCCGGACTATTCGCGAAGACTTTGCCGTTCCTGCTGAGCATAGAGTAAAACTGAAAGAAAAGAAAAAAAAAAAAGATAACTACCTTGACCTTAATAGAGAACTGAAAAACTGTGGAACATGAAAGTGATGGTGATACCAACTGTAATTGGTGCACTCGGCACGGTCACCGAAGGATTGGTACAGGGACTGGAGGACTTGGAAATAGTAGGACAAGTGGAAACCATCCAAACTATAACATTATTGATATCGGCCAGAATACCAAGAAAAGTCCTAGAGACTTAAGGAGACTTGCTGTCACTCAGTCTCCTGTAGAAAACCATCAGCTAACGCTGGTATGAAAAGCTCTCAAATGAACAAAATATTAATAATAATTATAATAATATATTCTACGGTAAAATAATTAGCAAAGCATTCTTATAGTAAAGTAATTTACAATGTATTTTATAGAAAAACCATTTATTATACATTTTAAAATTAAAATGATTTGCAATTCATTTTTATAGTAAAAGCATTTGCAATGCATTTTAAAGCAAAACCAGTTGCAATGGATTCTAAAATAAAATTATTTGGAATAATTAGTAAAATAATTCACAATTTAAAAACATAGTAAAATTATTTTCAGTACATTTTTAAAAAGTTTGTTTGTTATGTACAGACACCCACTCCATCTCTGCAGATGGGTAGGACTCCCCCAGCGAGTGACCCTGTCGACTGGGGCTGCAGAATATACCAACTGCATCTCTGCAGAGGGGTAGGACTCCCTCAACGAGTGTCCTGATATGACACAAAACAATCTGACGGTGAGGCTCTAGTAATACTGGAGCTTTGGGGGAATGCAGATTACCCTTTCATTGCCATCGCTCCCAGGTCCTCTCTGGCCCAGAATAGTAGCATCTGATAGGGTCCTATCTATGGTCCAAATAGAATGCTAAACTGGATTGTTTGAAATAGAACTGCTTTGATATTTAAACTGTGTACTTATGCTAAACAGAATTTTTTGAAATAGAACTGTTTATATGTATAAAAATGGATTTAGCATTAAATAACCTGCAATGGTTGATATGCCATAAAATCAAACGAAAGCAAACCTAAAAAGAAGCATCCCTTGCATCATAGACCACTGTAACCACGGGAATCCAACAGATTCACGGATCGTCTAGTTAGTGATATGAATTAAAAGCGAACAGACTTATATGCAAAGACCTTGTAGAATCGTTTGAATTTGTAAGTTTTAAAAGAACCATCTTTCTTTGTTGAAGATTAGTTTGTTTCGGGACATTTTATTTATTTATTTACTTTGGTAAAAGAAGCCGATACCACCCTTAAGTAGAAATCTGAATTCAATTTTTGTTACAGAGACGACTATTTACAACGAAGGCATCGTTTCAAAGAAAGTTAAAAAAAAAAAAAAAAAAAAACAACAAAAAAACAAGTCATTTCAAATCCCATTCCCAAACAAGAAACTGCTCTGAATTCCGACAGTAACACGGTTGCCATATTCTCAGTTTTTGTGAAGAAGGTGAAAGTAAAATACAACATGCCTCGAGGGTTTTGAGGATCAATTTCTTACAAACAATTCTTCCCACGGTTCCTAGTCATAAGTTTAAAAAAAAAAAAAAAGAAAAAAAAACTAACAAAATTCTCCCTATTTTCCCACTTCAAGTCTGGATTTATCAATCCCGCAAAAAAAGAATAAATAAATAAAACCAAAAACAAAAACAAAACGAAAAACAAAAAAGGTGCAAATATGTTTATAAAGCTGATCAAATGAATGCCTGCACAAATGTGTGTAAACAGCGGCAAAAATATTCTGATTTTAGGGGTTATTCACTTACCCTACCTCTTAGAATGATAAAGAGGTGCTGCCAGGGAAACGGATCTCCAGGGATCACGCTTCCTACTTTTGTAAAGGGTTATCAGGTCACTCAAGTATTACCTGGTAGCCTTCAATGAAATTCAAGTGACAGCAAATCTTCTTATATCCCCAGGACTCTTCTCAGTATTTCAACCGATATCAATAGTGCTGTGGTCTAGACTGACTTCATTCTTCACTGGATCTTCAGTTCCCCAGCAGTGTATTTACAGGTTTTTTTGGGATTGATCCAAGGACTTTGAAAATAATTGGTATCACGTTTGCTTTCATGTTCGACAGTATATTCAGTTCACTAGTAAGGTCCTAGTATTTATCCATTTTTTCGTTTTCCTTCGACATTGTGATTTGTTCGAACGGCAATGTCCTCTAGCTGAAACATTTGTTTCTTCTTGTTCATTACCACTAGGCTAATTAACACAAGATCTGGTCTTCTATTAGGGATTAGGAGATCTGCTTGTATCGATAGGTCCCAGAGAATCTTGTGGGCCTTAATTTTTAGGAAAGTTTCTAGCTTGTGTACATACATGTCAGTATGGTCAAATTTTAGTCGCTCGCACACTTTGTATGATTTTTCTTTCCCCATCCATTCATGACTGCTCTTGAATTCCTTTCGTTCCAGTTTTCTGCATTTGCTTATTATGTGGTTAACTGTTGCGTCTCTCTCTCTCTCTCTCTCTCTCTCTATATATATATATATATATATATATATATATGAACCCCCTTATCCTGCCAGCTATGGGTTAAATAGTACCACTACTATTCTTCTGGGAGAATAGCTTTGGCTTTGAATAACCTATAAAGGTTGATGCGCCATTAGTCAAAGAAACCAAACCAATGTAGTCGATTCTCTGGGATCCCTATCATGCTAGCTTTTTCATAGTTCTTATAAGTGTTATCAATAAGGATTCTATTTCTCTCTTTAGGGGTCTTCTTCGAAGCCATAACCGAGTTATTTCATGTCTTTATTTTTTCAATATGAAGTGACCATATATTTTATTTTCCCGATTTCGTAATTCCTATTTTTCTACCTGTGTCTGTATTCTCTTTTTGTTATCTTTATTGTCTCCTATGATGAATGAGTAGTGTGTTCGTTAAAGGTCCTGGAGACCATGGTTGAATCCCAGGTCGCGTCATACCAAAGACTTAAAAAACGGTACTTGATGCCGCCCTGCTTAACACTCAGCATTATAAGGTACGTATCAAGGGTAAAGTGGAGCAATCCAAGGAAAAGAGTATTGCCCTCCCTTTACACCTCTTTGTAGTAGCTATTTAAAAGAGACCTTTCGGGCCACCCTCGACTAAGGTCAACTTGACTTTTATGATGATTCTTGTCTGTACATTCTTCAAGCCCCTAGTTTGCCGCCGCCACACATTCCTAAATGTTGACCGAGTTATGTTCTTTCTTTTCTTGTCGCATATAATCTGCTTAGATCAAGGTAAAGCCTCATCATGTACCTTCATGAATTTTCTCGTTCTGTGAATTCTCTCCCGTCCAGTTAAAAAAAGAGCCAGGAATATCTTACCCGAAAAACTGCTCTGGTTTTTTTTCTTTTATTAATTTTCTGCAACAGAATTTGGTCTCCTGTTGTTTTCCTTCTGAGGTATTCTTTCCAGCTTTTTATTTTCATTTATATTCGGTTGATGGTAACTGCTTCTAATATTCCCAAGAATTATTTCCATCAACACTATTCATTTACACATTTTATTACAGATGTCTTAATGCAAAGTAGAACTCAATACTCGAAACAAATGTTAATAAGTATTATTTATTGATGGTTTCTTTGGTTGGGGTTTTATGGCATGGCAACCTTTGTAGGTTATTTAACGCCAAATCCCTTTTTATGCAAATTATCAGTTCTTTTTCAAACAATTCAGTTTAGCATGAGTACACGGTTTATTAGTCAAAAACATTTCTATATCAAGGTATTCAGTTTTGTCAAACAGTTCTAATTCAAACAATTTAGTTTAGTATAAGTATAGCTTTTGTCCACACACAGTTAAATGTCAAAACAGTTCTATTTCAAACAATTCTGTTCAGCGTAAGTACAGTTTCAATGTCAAAACAGTTCTATTTCAAACAATTCCGTTTTGCATAAGTACGCAGTTTAGATATCAAAACTTCTATTTCTAGCAATTCATTTTAACATAAGTACGCAGTTTAGTTCTATTTGACTCATAGATAGGACCCTATCAGATGCTACCACTACGTGCTAGATTGGACCTGGGAGCGATGGCAATGAAAGGGTACTCTGCATTCCCCAAAGCTTCAGCATTACTGGAATCTCACCATCTGATTGTTTTGTGTCATATCTGGGACATTCGTTGGGAGGCCCCTACCCCTCTGTGGAGATGCAGTCGGTGTATTCTACAGGTCCAACCGACTGGGAAAATTGATAAAATCAAAGAAAACGGTTCCAAGCTAACAAAAGAAAGAAGCAGAGGGACCCTGCAAAAAACAATTACGGACGCCGACTACGCCAATGACATAGTGCTACTGGCAAATGTACCCGCCCAAGCTGAAACCCTGCTGCATAGTCTGGAACGAGCAGCTGCAGGCATAGGCCTCCATGTCAATGCACACAAGACGGAATATATGTGCTTTAATCAAATAGGCGACATCTCCTCACTAAACTGTAGCTCTCTGAAACTCGTAGACAAGTTCACCTACCTAGGAAGCAGTGTCTCATCAACCGAGACAGACATCAACACGTGACTGACAAAGTTATGGACAGTTATTGATAGGCTATCGGATATATGGAAGTCAGACCTGACCGATAAAATAAAACACAGTTTCTTGCAAGCAGCGGTCGTGTCGATACTGCTATATGGATGCACTACATGTACACTATGGAGAAAAATCTTGATGGCAACTACATAAGAATGCAGCGATCAATATTGAACAAGTCATGGAGGCAGCATCCCACAAAGCTGCAGCTGTACGGCCACCAACCACCTATCACGAAAACTATCCAAGTTAGATGAACCAGACATACAGGACACTGCTGGAGAGGTAAGGGCGAACTCATAAGTGATGTACTCCTATGGACCCCTTCACATGGACGAGCAAAGACAGGACGACCAGCTATAACCTACATACAGCAGCTCTGTGCCAATACGGGATTTAACCTTGAGGGCCTGCAATGGACGATAGGGAGGGGTGACAAGAGAGGGTCAGGGATATCTGTGCGGATAATGATACGGCATTGAAACTCTGTTACTAAAAATAGGAACATGTTGTCGTCGAAAAAATTATGAACCCTTGTATAAGTAGGAGGTTTATTCAATGAATAAGGCGAATCTTACAATATAACAGCTCACATTTCACCAAGAAATTTTTCTTTTCTTTTTCATTATAATTACCATTCTATAAAAACCCTTTTCCCATCGAAAAATAAGCTTTTATATTCCTTCTGAATAAAAATCATTGGACTGTGTTTTTAGCCATTTGTCCATTGTATTCTTCACTACATTATCGCTTAAAAACTTTATTTGGCGCGGAAGTTTTTGTGGAAGGCAAAGAAGTGAAAATTAGGTGGGGGTCAGATCTGGACTCTACGGAGAATGTGGCAGTTTTTTTTTTTTTTCAAAACAAACTAATTCTATTGTTCTTGCTGTAATATGATGCCTTGTGCTCCGTAGGCTATTTAATGCCAATGCCATATTTGTAGAACGACAGAAATACTTATGGGCCTCCTTTTCCCACCAGCTATTGGTATTAAACTCATAACTGGTGAAATAAGGTGGTTCATAACTTTTCAAAGGGTATTAGTCTGAAAGAGATCACCCTAGCGGGACTAGAGCTCGAACTCACTTACTTCAAACCGGCCACGGGTACTCGCCTCTAATATTTTGGGAACCCAACGACAAATGACCTTTGAAAAACAAGGTCATTATGCACAGTTTTGTGTGCTGTATGAATAGAAAATCACAGTTCTTCAGAAATATTTTCTGCCGTTACATTTCTTTAAGTCGAAATGAATGCATTATCTGAATCCACCATTTCAGGCGTGCTCACAATTGTGATTCTGTTTGGTCTGTCTGCTGAATACAATTTCGATCTTTTTAAAACGATCTAGCTTATTTGTTAATATTTTTAACTAGAATATGCTTCTCCTTACCCATCACACATTATTCCATAAATTTCACATGGTTTGCACTTCTCAGCTACCAAATATTTGATGACAGACCTCTGTTCAAGCCTGGAGAACTCGCTTTGATTGGCTGACATTTCAAATAACCTGAAAATAAATATTTTTGAAAGATAAGAATAATTTTTTGCCAAAAACTAATTCCAAACAATGCAAGTTTATCATTATCGAAAAAAAAACAAAACAAAAAAAAACAACTTTATTTTGTTTTTTTTCAGAAAAAAAAATCCCTGAATTTATGGAATGACCCTCTTATTTATAAAACTTTGTTTTTGGTCACAGAAATGTTGTATTTCTTATTACAGTTTCATTACAGGAGAGCTATAACAATATCTGTTTAAATTTTATGAGATTCTAATTGAAATAATAAAATCCTGGCTTCTTTGGTTGAGAAGAAAATTGAATTTTTACTTTTTTAGAATATTATTAGGGAGATACTTATTTATGGGCAATGCTGTCATACCTAACAGTTTCCACTTTCATTGTATAATGTTTTTATAAAGGGGTAGATTTATTTATGGGCGATATTGTAATACCTAATAATATCCGTTTTGATTGAATGACTTTCCACTTTAAATAATACATTCCTGATGTTTTGGTTTAGTAGAGAAATAAGCTTTTTTGATTTAAAAAAAAATTATTGAGTTTGTACTTGTTAATGAGCGATGCCGTTAATACATAATATTCATTTTGTTCCGCTAGAAATGATAATTTCTGGTGATTTTGGTTTTGAAATAAATGAAATTTTTATAAAGAGGTAGATTTATTCATGGGTGATACTGTAATACTTAACAATTACCATTTTACTTGTATAATACTGGGGGGAACGATAAAATTGTCGCCTTAGAAAAGATGACATTTCTGTTCAATGAAAACCGGTTTTCTCTTTTTGCCGCAGACCATCTACTAATAGGTCAGTTGTGTACAAATCCCAAGAGCGATAGGAGCCTTCTATCATGTCTGAAAGTGACACAATATTCAACGAGCGAGATCGGAGATGCGCAGTAGTACAACCCATGCTCTCTACCGATCCAAGTTATGACAACAGGACCATTGCCAGCACCCTCAAAATGCAAATCCGGACGGTTCAACGCTTGAGAGTATAGCTCAACGCATCGGACGACCCTTCGGACGGCTACGGTTATGGTCTTTGGTGTGGTTTCAAGTGAGGGCCACCTCACATCTTCGAAGTCGGCTTGAAAGTAATCACCAAAGTGTACCTGGATATGCTGAAGAGTGTGGTGATCCCCTGGTGCAATCAGGTGGCCGGTGGCAGACCCTGAGTGTGGCAACTGGACTCGGCGCCGGCCCAAAAGTCCAAAGAGACCCAGGCTTGGCTTCAGAAGGAGTGCTACGACTTTGTACCCTTCTCTCATTGGCCCCCCTCCTCCCCCGACCTGAACCCACTGGACTACTTCGTTTGGTCATACCTCAAGAACATCACCAACATGACCTCACACAACACCAAAGCCAGCCTGATCGCCGCCATCCACCGAGTATTCGCCGATCTCTCGCCGGCACTTGTGGAAAAGGCATGCTCTCAATTCCGGATCCGTATCGAGGCGGCTACATTGAATAGATGTCAGCTCTACAACATAATTAAGTTACCTGAATTGATTTTTTCAATAAAAGTTTTAAAATAAACCTGTAATGTCGTTTTCTTTAGGACGACAATTTTATCGTTCCACCCTGTATTTGATTCAAAATTATGAAATCCTGGTATTATTAGTTTAGAAGAAAATGAAATTTTAATAGAGAAAATTGTTAGGTGTATACTTTTTTATGGACGTTATTGTATATGGTGATTTCTTAAACCGTCTTGTGGGGTTGCTATGGCACAGTGGTTAAAGTGCTGGACTATCGCCTTCGAGTAAACGAGTTGGAACTCTTGTTATTACGTTCACTTTTGGATTAATGCCCTTGGGAAGTGTATAAACCCCCTTTTCTCCCCCAACGATAAGTTAAATAGTATCACTGCTGTTCTTCTACAAGGATGGCTTTGAAAGATTCAGATAAAAATTATCAGTGTCCTTCTAAAACAGATCGAATTGATTTGTGTATTTTTTCTATTATTTTTTATCTTAAATTTTTTTCATATTTAAAAGTTTTATTTTTTAGATTTTTTTTTTTTTTTTGTATTTCGACTTTATGAGTAATGGTTTTGTTTTGCTCATTAATCAGAAACTGAGCCATCCATGATAATAACACTTTTTTTTCTTTTTAAATATTTATCCTAATTCCACTCACATCGGCTTCCTTCTTTAGAAACGTCTTTTTTTTCTCCCTCGTCTATTCCTCCTATTCTCCCATTTCCATAACCAGCGTTTGTCCTGGCAGCTTTTTCTTTTTAATTTCTATCATTCTTTAATTTCCCGCCTTAACTGCTTCTGACTTCTATGTGCGCTATTCTTTGTCTTCCATTTTTGATTCTTTCCTTCTCCCTCTCTCCCACCTGTCTGTCTGACTGTCTGTTTATCTCTACCCTATCTATCTCTGTGTGTATATATATATATGTATATATCTTTAAGAAAAAAACCAAAGACCGGTTAATACATAATATATGTATATATATATTCTTCAATTTCCCGCCTTAGTCACCTTTATATGCGTTATTTTTCCTCTCTCTCTCTCTCTCTCTCTCTCTCTCTCATACTATCCAATGCTTATCCTTTTCAAACAGCCAGCGTATTCTAAGCTCTACCGACAGAGATAAACGAAGAAGAAGAAGAAGAAGAAGAAGAAGAAGAAGAAGAAGAAGAAGAAGAAGAAGAAGAAGAAGAAGAAGAAGAAGAAGAAGAAGAAGAAAGAAAGAAAGATTCTAACAAGGAATCAATATCTGAACATTTACCCATCGGCCTATCTTCTTTTCTCTTCCACCAATTCCTCATCCCCGTTTCCTCCTTTCCCTAATTAACATTTAGAAAGCTTCTAAATCTCTTGAGGCATTTATAATCCCCACAATCCATCAGTAGTTGACGATGAAACCGAATTTTAAAAAGTTCACCTTTTCTTTAGACCATTTTCAAAGAACGAGAATATTCTTCAATCTTTCCACTGGCCACCAATATCATCGTATGGTGAGCTGCATTTAACAATATAACCGTCTCTTTCAGTGCTAACTTTCTTGTGATTAATTATCCTCACCGTCCACCTTGACGGCACAAAGGAGTCTTGTTGAATTTTTCTCGAAAGTGAACCAAACCCTAATAACTTTGATCCAAAAAGCAATTATGACTTTAGAGATAAATACTCTTGAAAATTTAAGAGTTTTATAAATAGATAAAAAAAATAAAAGGTCTTTTAGGTTTGCGAAAGGAATCTTTTTGAAGAGATAAAACTACAACAAATCATTTACTCGTTAAGGCACCCGTTGCATAACAGTTATCGTCGTAGGAAATGTAGTCGGTGATCCAAGTTCAAATCCTGGACGCGGCTGTTTATATTTCACTTCGTTCTAATTCCTTTTGAAGGGAGATGTTTTCATCTCAACCCGCCCCAGTTATGGAGAAAATAATTGGAAGGACTAGAATTTGGGGGCTTGTAGATTGGCAAACCGATCAAGGCGAACGAAAGTTCTGGATTCCCTTCTACCATCAACTTCCCGCGTTGATTCGTGTCATTGATCGGGGATAGTTTAAGTCAGGGCAGAAACGTTATGAAGAGAAATTGTTCAACATGTCTCCTCGTAGAAACTTCTTTAAAAGCATATAAATCTGGGGTGTATATATTTACCAACCCCACTCTGCACGTGCAGGATGTGACATAAAGTCAGTTTGCTAAGTTGAGTTTAATAGATTTGAATTCAGCGTTGTCCTTCTCCTAGACCGATTGCCATACCAAGGTTAAAGAGCTCACTCTGCCCTACTATCTATTCATAGATGGAGGTAGAATAGTTGAATTCATACTTTTCCCGAGGGTATTAGTGCAATATAAAATGTAAATGGTCATGTCTAGGATTTAAATTGGGTCAGCGTGTTTCCAAAGACGATAACCATTACAACACGAGCGCTTCCATGGGTTTGCAGTGTATATATTCTTTGGAAGAAAGTCCCCTTGGTATTTTCAGTTCAGATCCTTTGTGTGAACTCTTAGGATAATTTCGGTAGTAACACTTGGCCAAGTTAACGTGTTACTTATTTAGGCTTGTGTGCTACTTCAATATCTCCGGGTTCTAGAAACTGCTGCGAAAAGTGTCAATGCTCGAGTAATGCCGGCGGTAAAAGGAAAGAGCTGACAAAACAGAGAGAACATGGCCTTTTGTAGCGTAAGCATTGGTATAGGTAACTAGCAGGGACAGGTACGCACGTAGTCACTCAGGCATATGTCGGAACACGCGAATTTTGATACAGAAAAACTATACAGACACTTTAGCAGTTTCTTTTAGGGTTAATAGCTGGCTCGATACCGTGAGTTATCCGATAAGATAAAGACTGGTTGATATTTTCTATTAAAAGGTCACGACCCCTCTTGGGATAAAGACTGGTTGATATTTTCTATTAAAAGGTCACGACCCCTCTTGGGATAAAGACTGGTTGATATTTTCTATTAAAAGGTCACGACCCCTCTTGGGATAAAAGTTAAGCCTAACTTTCTTCTACGTCAGTCGCTTCAATTCTGTCTCCCCCCCCCAAAAAAAAATGGGCCGTCACTTCACTTACGCCTGTCGTTATCGGGGCCAGAGACATATCCGTATCCGGTGGTTCCACTCTTGAGCAGAAGGTTTCGAACCCTCAAGTTTTTTCTAGTCATTTTTAATTACCATTCGGAGACAGTTTATTTATTTATTTATTCAGTTTCAATTTTCTATGAGCCGTTCAATTATGTTACACTTTGAAACTTTGAACCCAGAAGTCAGATGACCAAAATCTCTTGAGTTATGGAAGAAACGTAAATTTATAATCTTTATTTTTATTATTTTAATTATTTCTTTTTAGAATTTCATTTCATTTTTATTTTATTTCTTATTTTGTTATTTTTATACCACCACAACCATAAACATCACTTATTTAACGAAATTTCGTACGAATTATTTGCTGAATAAACATATTTACAATAAAGATAAGATTTAAATCTAAAGGAAAATATCTATATATTTGTTTTTAAACCTAAAAACAAGACTATTCCAAAATCTAACAATTTCAAGATAAAAATCAGTTACATAAATTCTCTTTTTCTTTTCCTTAACTACATTCTGTGTTTAGCTGCAGCTTGATCCTCAAACTGCTCCAAACCCTTAGCTTAGCTTGGGGGCTATTTTCCCATGAGTCCAAAGGCTAACTGCCCATTATGACCTAGACTCGAACTCTCATTTGAATATATGGGATTTTGAAATCTGGACCAAAAAACCGCTTTACTGTTTCAGCCATCCAGTACTGTTACATATTGACCCTTGACCGAGCCGTCAATCAGAGATGCACCTGTGTAAATAAGCGGAAGAAGAAGCAGAAACAAGTAGGAGTTATGACAGAATATAGGCTGATGCTGGCGGCCTTTGAGTTAGTTGGTGACAGGAAGGCCAGAGTGAGAGCCAGCTTGCTGACTGAGAACAGCCCTCAGCGACCCCCGGTTGAGCGACTCCAGCTAAGATGCAGAAGAAGTGCTAAGTGGTTTTTTGAAGAGAACACAGCGTGCCATGGTCAAGAGAAGTTGGGTCAATATAGCAATCGGTCCCTGTCTCCACTCATCTCTCACACAACACAGAAACATCAACCCTTTCGAGAATAAAGTGTGAGAGATATATTTTTATAAAGAAGTGTGTTCGTTCGTTCATTGAAGTTCGTAAATTATGTTTGATTATGTTTCCGCTTGTATTTGTATTACGGTTATAAAAGACATGAAAAATCAGACTCCTGTCTGTTGACCTCTTACCCTTCCAGTGCCGAAGAGTTCGTTCCATTAAGGACATAAAAAGCTCTTCATTCCCATTGAGAAATCTTTCTCTTTCTATTTAAGAAAAATTTTCCGATACTCTAACTTGTTTGGCCACCTTTAATACTACTATACACACATGTCTATGAACAGGCATGCATATACAGTATTATTTTGCCCCTCCCCCAAAGATGAACTCAGGCTCACATTGATATGCATACATATACACTATGTCTAAGTGCATACACACTCATATAGACCCGTTACATCTACACACTTATGCATCCCAATATCTTGAGACAGAAGAGCTTATAGTGTCACACCCGGATAGATGAGCGAGGTTAAGTAACAATTAGCATGCTCCAGTAGTTAGGTTTCAGTTTCTTTGTTTAATGGCATATCAATATTCGAGGGTTCAATCCCAGGTCGAGTCATACCTAAAACTCAAAAAATTTACACTTGATGCCGCTTTGCTTTAGCACTCAACATTATAATGTGAGGATCAATAGTAAAGTGGAACAATCCAGGGAATGGAGTAGCGCCCTCCCCTACACCTCGATGTAGTAGCTATTGAAAAGAGAGCCTTCGAGTCACTCTCGACTAGGGTCGCCAACTTTACTTACAACTTATTGCCTGAACCGGACCATTGGTCAAATGAGTAGAGTGTTTGCCAATGGTTCGGGAGACCAGGGTTCAATCATATATATATATATATATATATATATATTGATATCAGGTATTGAAGCTGTATTCCAAACTCCCCAATCTCCAGGATTGGCGCTATACAATCAGATGCAGTTTAATGTGTTCATGTGAAGAAGTCCGTCGGAAAACGTGGCTTATGAATTTGCCTTTGCTTCTCAAGCAGTGCCCAGCCTATGTTGTTTGTCTTACGTAAACGCTTTGTAGGATGGGACTTAAATGACCGTGTGGTTGCTGTTTTACGCGATGATGCGGGTGTCCTTGTGGTGTAATGGTTAAGGCGATGGACTCCGGAATCGTAGTAAGCGAGTTCGTACTCCACTCGCGCTATTACGTTCACTTTCGGACAAATACCCTAGGAAAGGTATGAACCCCCTTATCCTCCCAGCAATGGGTTAAATAGTACCACAACTGTTCTTCTAGGAGAATGGCCTTGGCATTAAACAACCTACAAAGGTTGATATGCCATTAAACAAAGAAACCAAACCAAACTAAACCAAACCAAATGGGAAGATGCTTCCAGGATTTTTTCAAATCAACAGGTAGTATCCTTGCATGGTTCTCCTTTAGCTTTTTCTCCCTACGTTTCATTTAACTATAAGTGGTGCAACCCGATAGTAGTACTGATATAGCTACAGCTTGGATTTCTATATGATCAATAACCCGTAAATAGCTGTCCATACCTTTCCTATGAGCCTATTGACATCATTTTCTGTAGATGAGATATTGTTAACGAAATATATAAACTAGTCAACTAATTTCAGAGGCTTTCTATTAAATAAGGTGATAGTTACAATTTGTTTAAAACACATAAACTCTCTTTTATGTGAGTTCAAATAGAGACCAATTCCTTTTGCTGCCTGCTTTAGGTTATACAGCAGAGATTCTGCTAAGGTAGAAGCGCTAGATCATCTGTATAATCTGCATCTGTGCTAGTTTCTGAGGGATATCGTCTGCTTATTGCCTTTTTTTTTTTTTTTTTTAGTGTGAAACCATTTTCTTTCATGAGATTTATTGACGTTTGTTGCGTGTAATCCTGATATGTTATAAAAAGAAATGCTGCTTAAGTATCTCATTGCAAGACTGCAGAGATAACGTTAAAGAAATCAATGTCGTGTTCCAGTGAGTAGGTTAAAAAAGCCGATGGCTTCATG
Organism: Sepioteuthis lessoniana; assembly: GCA_963585895.1. Taxonomy (NCBI): domain Eukaryota; kingdom Metazoa; phylum Mollusca; class Cephalopoda; order Myopsida; family Loliginidae; genus Sepioteuthis; species Sepioteuthis lessoniana. Next base: position 58,475,107 of record OY757943.1, read on the forward strand.
CCTTTGCCAAAGACACACCAGATGATGTGCAAACAGGTTTTCACATGATTTGAACTAGGGTTGCCGATTTCACTTTTTAAGACGATAACAACTACGGCAAGAAGTGAGATTCGAACTAAGAAATCATGGTGGAACCTCTCTGAAACTGGTTGACAAATTCACCTGCCTAAGAAGCAGTGTCTCATCAACCGAAAAAGACATCGACACGCGGCTGACGAAGGCATGGACAGCTATCAATAAGCTATTGATCATATGGAAATCAGACCTGACCGATAAAATGAAACGCAGTTTCTTCCAAGCAGCGGTCATGTCGATACTGCTGTATGGATGCACTACCTGGACGCTAACAAAACGGCTGGAGAAGAAGCTAGACGGCAATTACACAAGAATGTGGCGAGCAATATTGAACAAGTCCTGGCTGCAACACCCCCAAGACACCAACTATACGGCCACCTGCCTCCCATCACGAAAACTATCCAAGTTAGACGAAACAGACACGCAGGACACTACTGGAGAAGCAGAGACGAGCTCATAAGTGATGTACTCCTATGGACCCCCACATATGGCCGAGCAAAAGCAGGACGACCAGCTCAAACATATATACAGCAGCTATGTGAGGATACGGGATGTAGCCCTGAAGACCTGCCAGAGGAGATGAACGATAGGGAAAAGTGGCGAGGGAGGGTCAGGGATATCCCTGCTGGCGGCACGACATGAGGATGAGTTTAGTTCGCTAATCATTGCATCACGTGAAAGGTTCTAAAAACTTAAATGTAGCTTAGTTGTTGTTGTTTTGTTGTGTTTTTTTTTTTTTTTGCTTAAGATCACAAGTATGGCACACCTAGTGAGTATAATGAACGGTGAGTCAAGCTTGCTGACGAAAAGTTATTTACAAATTTTAGCTTAGTTTTGACACAAGGCCAGATGTATGGAGCTCTTATTGAAAATCAAAATCCTTATTAACTGCCCGCGAAATTAATTTTACAATTATGCCACGGCATGGGATATTCAGCGTTCTCTTCAAACTTTTCTTTCATTTCTCGTTCTGACGACAATACTTTTTATATGCTGGCGGTATTCCCTGCAAATAAACAAGACGGATTCCCACCATCAAAAAAAAAAAAAAGAAAAAAAAAGAAAAAAAAAGAAAAAGTGTCCTGCGTATGACACTAAACTGTAAATGAAGGGAGTGTTGAATACTTCTTCATTGGCATTACTTTCAGGTCCACTCTGACCGGAGTGGTAATGTTTATTATGGTCTCAACCACGGATCAAATTAATCTGTTTGAAAAGTTATTTATATTAGATAGGAATACTTGATATCATATTGCTGTGTAAATATAAATATGCAATGTACGCAATTTTCTAACCTCTAGTCATAGAATAACCCCTCAGAGTTTGACATGCCATTAAACTCAATCCAATGGATCCATTGATTTTTCTTTCTAGCTATGTGTAACTCGAGAAAACTGTTTTTTAGAAGGAAAATGCTTAATTTAAACCAGCTATGTGCCGTTAAAAAATGACCTTGTGTCACATCATGCTCGTGACGGAGAGGTTGGGTTGGAGCACTTGTCGGAGACCAAACCCCCAACAAGTTGAATTGGTCGATGACACAAACTTGTTAACCATCACATTATATATGCTCTAGTTTAATCGGGTATAAGATCACCGTAGTAGTACAGAAATTGAAAAATAAACCTTTTATAGAGCAAATTGTACTGTAAAATTAGCTCGTTGAGATTCGCGCTAAGGTTGGCAGAATATTTAGTATGTTTATTTTGAAGGTTCACTCAGCGTAACGGTTTTCGTCAAATGAAATTAAATCAGTGACCCAATTAAAATCCTGGAGGAAATTGCTAGCATTTCCCTTCGCACTAATCCTCCTCAGAAAGGCATGAATCCATATCTCTCCACTACCAGCAATGAGTAAATTGTAGGACAAATGGTTTTTTTAGCCTTAGTTAGTCAACTGGTCCAGGAGAAGAAAAATCTCTGTATTCAAATCAGTTTTACTCCGTTTAAAAGATGACTTTGTATCACATCCTGCTCAAGTTGGAGGGGTTGGGTAAATACATACCAAAGCCAGGAAGAAAATCAGAGCGTCGGGCGCTCTTCTGTTGACCATCAACTAAATTTTCTACTCTAGTGAATTGATATGTGGAACTTGTATATGATTATTCTAGTTTTAATGTCCTTATTGCAACACACAATGAGTGAATCTTTACCGCTTATATACAGACCGATTTGCGATAATCCCTTCACTAGTCACAAGGTGTGAGTTATAAAGTGGATAGGTTTGTCGTCCTTTGTTGTTTTATCTATATAATTACAGGATCGGTTGACCGTTTTGCTGTTTTAACGATTCTCTGGCTTAGGAGCTTTCGAGGGGCACAAGTTAGCTAAAATAAAAAAAAGCAGTCAAGTCATGTTGCAAGCATTGGTCTGATCATAAGCCTGGTGATTATGGAGATGGAGGATTAATAAAAAATGGACAGTTCTATAAGAAAACGAAGGTCTATACGTCACACGGAACAAAAATTGGTAACGAAAAAAGAAATGTTGATTTATTGTTAAAATATGTTGACAGCCAAGAGTGTTTGGCCTGATGAGTAAAGTGTTCGCCAATGGTCCGGGAGACCACGGTTCAATTCCAGGTCGAGTCATACCAAAGACTCAAAAAATGGTATTTGATGCTGCCTTGCTTAACACTCAGCATTATTAGGTTAGGTTCAAGGGTAAAGTGGAGCAATCCAGGGAAAGGAGTAGCGCCCTTCCCTACACCTCAGTGTAGTAGCTATCGAAAGGGAGCCTTCGGGTTGCCCTCTACTAAAGGGAGACAACATTACTTATTTTACTTTTATATATATATACTCAACTTCTCTGGGCAGGTAGGATGCAACACAAAGTCAGTTTTAAGCAGAGTTTAACATACCAAGGTTAAAGAGATCAGTCTGCCCAACTATTTACCCATTGCGAGAGAGAAGAGCAAATATTGGGATTTATACCTCTCCCGAGAGAATTAGCACTGTGTGAAATGGAAAGATCCTCGTCCAGGATTTGAACTCGTTTTACTGTGCCCATTTCCAACGACGGTAACTGTGATATCCCGAACATCTCCAACTTAATATATATATATATATATATATATATATATATATATATATATATATATATATATATATATATATAAACTTAGTCAAATTAGTATAGAATATGTAGTACTTTCAGAGTCTTGTTTCTCAACAAAAAAAATAAAAAATAAAAAATACTGGTCAAAAAGAATCGAAAATAGCTTTATTATTCTAAAAAAATGTTTCTGATTCATCCGGGCGTCTTGCCATTATTATTTTATTATATAAGTTGATCAGCTATTCACACGTGTGTATTTAATTTTGAAATTAAAAAAAAAAAAGAAGCTTTATAATCGATATTTTCGATTATACCTCATGTATATATACAAATGCACATATTTGATTAAACTTTTGTATTTATCCTTTCGAGTCACCGTATCGATTTTATGGTATCCGGCGAGAATTGGTTCATAAACTTCCCATAATTAATTGATTCCCAAGTACTTTCTGCCTGATCTTGAACCATCATCAGGGTGTATTAATTGCAAAAGCGATGTGACCTTTGCACGTACGATACTGCTTTGTAAGTGTTGAGCATTTATTATTTATCATATTTACCAATCCCTCCGCTCGAGCAGGATATGACACAAGGTCAATTTTTAAGCGGAGTTTAACAGGTTTTAATTCAGAGTTTTCCTCCTCCTAGACTACCACGGCTGAAGAACCCAGTCTGTCCTACTATTTACCCATAGCTGGAAGGAGAATAATTGGATTCATACCTTTCCCAAGGGTATTAGTGCTATGTGAAATGCAATCAGTCTCGTGTCGCCGAGTCCATTTCCTACAACGATAACCATTACACCACGGGCACCTCCTTTTTTTTTGAGCATTTATTATTTATACTAGTATATTGTGGCAGCGTTTATTTTTAGATTTAGTTATTTAAGCAGCAGCAGTAGCTAAAGACATTTAAGTACATTAGTACTAGATTTGAAATTGATTCTATTTGTAATGTAATGGCCGAGGGATTTCGTTTTATATATCTTGCCTTTCGGTTTAGTTAGGCTGAGAACCTTTCGCTTAGTGCATGGGTTAGGTGCAAATATGAGGGCAGGTGTTAACGCGCGTGCGGAGCGGACGTGTCATTCAGAGATGTCACAACAGAAACCCCAGATAGAAAATTGGACCGTGGGATGTGAATGACGTCAAGCGTGGGCTGAGATTTGAGAAAAGTCAGTGAGTTGAGTCTTGCCGTCCGAAAAAGAAGGGTGACTTTCGCTTGCTCGCCGAGGCCTGGCGGCAGGTGTCACACGTGATTTTGGGGCAGATGGAAAAGTCAGCATAGAAAGATGGTATCTCTCTCCTTATGTCGAAAAACCTTTAAATTCAAAGGTATTAAAAAGTTTCGTTCCTGAACTAAGAAGTCGTAAGTGTTTTTGCGTTTCGGGATTCCGATGTTATCTATATATGTTTATGAACATTATGTACATTTCACATATCCGTATATGGCTATGTCGCATATTGAGTTTAGGTAGTTTCTTTCTGATATGGAGCGCATCGAGATTTTGTAATTTTTGCTTGTTATTTTGTTGTTCTAATATTGTGTTTTCGGTTATATATATATATATATATATATATATATATATATATATATATATATATATATAATTTCATCTGTCAATTGGTGACTCTGGTATGTTTCTCTACCATTTTACTCAACCACTTTTGCAAAAAAACATCTTCTCGACGCATTATGATTAATTAGATACGTCAAAACTCCCATTCACTCTTATTATGTGGAGGTGTGAGGTTGCGTAATGCAACCTGGATGATGTTGTCTATATAACTATAATACTTTTGCAAAAGGCATGAATCCACTCATCCCTTTGGTATGACCCCTTGCCAGATATTTTGACAAAAAGTAACGCCTCATCAATAACTACACTTGACGCAAATGGGGGTGAATGAGTTAATATAACAGGGTAACAGTCATCTGACTTACATTGCATTCAGTGAGCCTATAACAAGCAAGACACGATACGAGACTCGTGCCCAAATTTCTCCTCCTCCTCCTTTCCTAAAACTTCCTCTATAAAAAAGACCTTGTGTCAAATCCTGTCTGGTGGGAGGCAGTGATAAATATTTAGTTTAATGTTCTCTCTTAACAAACTTACCTACCGTGACCATAACATAAAAGCTGTTGGCTTTATTGTTAGCCTTGACCGGGTTATATAAAAACGAGATTCATTCGAGCTGTGAAAACTATTTTGACATCTTTTCGAATAAAATAGACATTCATAATATCGACAATTAAAAGTCTGGCCTTAGCGACAAAAAAAAAAATAAATAAATAAATAAGAAATAAAAATTGAAAATAAAATAAAATAAAATAAAATAAAATAAAAACTGATGACTATTATCAGCCTTGACTGAATTCAATCAAAGTGAAATTATTTTGAGTTGTCCAAACTGTTTTAAAAGTTTTAAAAAGTGGCATTTGAAATATCTTTTTATACCGAGAATAAAGAGTATTTGTAATTGTTTTCATATCTAAGTTACTCAAGGCCACATATTCCAATGACATTGTTTAGATACAAAATTGATTTTATTTAAAGTATTCATCACTTTTTTTTCAAGTAATCAAAACTTTTATATTTTCCCCTTTATTTTGATCTTTAAAGAAGTTACAGATTCAGGTTAGCCAAATTATAAATTATGTCCTTTTCAGTGTTAGTATTTATGCTCCAATTCCTTACACATAATCAAAGGCACCTGTTAATCTATTTATTGACAACATATGATTGATTGATTGATTTTGATGGCATATCAACGAGTCAAGGGTAACAACAAGCCTCGAGATTTGGAAATTGCATTCATTCTACGTTCATATTCACATTTTTATATTATTTTTTTCTTTAGAGTTTTTTGTAGTTATATATCAATCATTCCTATCAAATACAAATAATTCACAGTTGCATAGTTTCAAGTATTCCTATCTAATTCTAATAATTCATGCACATTTATATGATTTCAAGCAAATATTTCTATTTAATAATAATCAATTATTCCATCAGCGCATTGAATTGCGAAGGTTACTCCTCATTTGAGGGTGTGTCCTTCGGTCACCGAATTGTCACGGCAAAAATACGACTGAGCCTACGAAAGAATGCGACCCGAACAACGACCACTGTACACTATGTCTGGTCCCTGCTTAATAACAGGGATATTAGAGATAAATATGCGTTAGCACTAAGAAAAAAATTCGATGCACGACAGAAAAAAACAGAAACACATACTCCAAATGACAAAATTCGTCAATGCCTACTTAGAAGCGGCGGCGGAATACAGACCACCTAAACAAAGAACTAAACCTAGAGTCCCATGGGAGACATTAGCGGCTAGAGAAAAATGTGCCGACATGAAAACTGCCTCCAAATGCAATAGGAAGAACCCAACCAATACTAATGCCCTGAAACTCAAAAAGGCACAAAACAACAAAAAGAATACATGCAAAATCAGATCGATAAGATTAGTGATTCGGTTGAAGATAGACAATCTAGGATAGCATGGCAAACGATAAACGAAGTAAGCAGAAGGAAGAGCTCTGCCAAAGATAAACTCAAAGCTATCAGTCAATAAGAACGAATATACCTGTGGAAACAACATTTCGTGAATTTACTCGGAAACCCTCCGAAAGTTACACATGAACCGGCCATGAGAATTATAAGTAAGCAATCAGACATCAAATTAGGACTGTTTACACAAGAAGAACTTGACTCAGTACTTAAAAAATTTAAAATAGAAAAGTACCAGGACGATGATGAAATATCCCCAGAAGTATGAAAGATCAGACAATTCGGCAACATACAGCTCCGACACTGTAATGCCGTATATAATCTAAACCCTGTAGACAGATGTATGAAGGGATGCATCCTCCCCTTCCCTAAAAAGGGCTACTTCGGATTAACCAAGAACTACTTAGGTATAATAACCCTTAAATCCACAGAGGCCAACATATATAATGCTCTACTACGCAACCGCATAGAACCCAAAATTGAGAACATACTTAGGAAGAACCAAAATGGCTTCCGGAGGAATAGATCCAGGACGTCACAAATTTTGACTATCTGTCGAATTCTTAAAGGTGTACGTGCAAAAAAACTAGGGGCAACAATATTATTTGTCGATTTTACCAAGGCCTTTGACTCTATTCACAGAGGAAAGATGGAGCAAATTCTTCTCGCCTACGGCCTACCAAAAGAAACTGTTACAGCCATAATGATGCTCTATGGAAACACAAAAGTAAAAATCCGTTCCCCGGATGAAGACACAGACTACTTCGACTTTGTAGCAGGTGTACTGCAAGGAGACACATTAGCCCTATACCTCTTTATCATCTGCATAGACTACGTGCTTAGAACATCTATTGATAAAATCAAAGAAAATGGTTTCAAGCTAACAAAGGAAAGAAGCAGGAGGTACCCCGCAAAAACAATTACCGACGCCGACTACGCCGATGACATAACGCTTCTGGCAAATGCACCCGCCCAAGCCGAAACCCTACTACATAGTGTGGAATGAGCAGCTGCAGGCATAGGCCTCCATGTCAACGAAGACAAGACGGAATATATGTGCTTTAATCAAACAGGCGACATCTCCACATTAAACGGTAGCTCTCTGAAACTAGTTGACAAGTTCACCTACCTTGGGAGCAGTGTCTCATCAACCGAGACAGACATCAACACGCGACTAGCAAAGGCATGAGCAGCTATCGATAGCCTATCGGTCATATGGAAGTCAGACCTAACCGATAAAATAAAACGCAGTTTCTTCCAAGCAGCAGTCGTGTCGATACTGCTATACGGATGCACTACATGAACGCTAACTAAAAAGCTTGACGACAGCTACACAAGAATTTGGCGAGCAATATTGAACAAGTCCTGGAGGTAGCACTCCATAAAGCAGCAGCTGTACGGCCACCTACCACGCATCACAAAAACTATCCAAGTTAGACGATCCAGACATGCAGGACAGTGTTAGAGAAGTAGGGACGAGCTCATAAGTGATGTACTCCTGTGGACTCCTTCACATGGTCGAGCAAAGGCAGGATGACCAGCTCGAACCTACTTACAGCAGCTCTGTGCCGATACGGGATGTAGCCCTGAAGACCTGCCGGAAGCAATGGACGATAGGGAGGGTGGTGAGAGAGGGTCAGGAATATCCATGGTGATGGGATGACACAATGATGATGATGATGATCCTTTGTTTACACATACTTATATGGTTTCAAGTAGAAAACGATTATGACTTTAAGTAACTATTCCTAATAGAAATAATTTACAGTGATATTGTATCAAGTATTTCTATTTAATGTTAATATTTTCTTAATTCAAAGTTTCAAATAATTATCTTTATTTAATAATTATCATTTGTTCGCACATAGATATACTCATTTGCACATAGTTATATTTGTTTGCACATGGTTATATGGTTCCAGGAAACTAACAAGAATAATTCTTGTAAAAAATTATGACTTCAAGTAAATATTCTTTGTAGAAAAAACTTATATTTGTAAGGTATAAAATATTCCTATTTAATACAAATAATTCGCACACAGTTATATGGTTTCAAGTATTCCTATCTAATACAAACAATTTGCGTACAGTTGTATGGTTTCAAGTATTCCTATCTAATACTAATTTTTATTCAATTTTTAAGTTTCAAGAAATTAGTTTTATTCAATAAAAATCTTTTGTTTGCACAGGGTAATAGGGTTTCAAGTAACCAATGATAATCCTGAATAAATATTTATAGCTTCAATGAATAATAGCGTGATGGCTAAAAAACTGGACGGCAGCCTCTAAGGGAACGAGTTCGAGCAACAGTCATACTGTTACGTTCACCTTCTAAGTAATACTTTTAATACGTCCTCGCAGCTATGGGTTAAATAGTACCACTGCTGTTTTTATACAAGAATGGTTTTGGCATTATTTAACAGTCGAAGAATGATATGCCATTAAATAAAGAAATATACCAACCAACTATTCTTAATTCAATGTTTCTGTGGTATCAAGTATTCCAATCTAATACAAATAATTTTCAAACAGATATATTTAACCAATAGATTGGGTCCTAACAGGTACAACCACTCAGGGTCAGAGTGGAATTGAGTGTTATGATAATGACGCGGTACTTTACACTCCTCAGAACTCCAGGAGGGAGCCTCATTTTTAGATGACGTTTTATATTGTACTCAGGACAATCCTTTTGGGGGTTAAGTCTTACCCCTAAGCATGGGATGCCGTCTTTGTATTCTAATCTCATTGACAAAGCGTGTCTATTTTTGGGTGGGGTCTTACCCCTCTGCAGGTGCGATGCAGTCAGCGTATTTTAAGTGCCACAGAGAGAGTCAATCTATTTTTGGGTGGGGTCTTACCCCTCGGCTGGGGAGATGCAGTCAGCGTATTGTAAGCCTCATCTTGAGAGCGTATTTTGGGGTGGGGTCTTACCGCTCTGCAAGGGGGATGCAGTCAGCGTATTCTAGGTTTCATCGACAGAGTACCTTGACCTTGTAGAGGGGGTGTGGAAAGTAGTGTTATTCAAATAATACCAAAGTTGATCGTGTATCACTTCATCATGGACTTAACCAACAACTGGTTAGTCATCATACTAGAAATAGATAAATTGCAACTGGGGTCCAAAATAGGGATTCCTAAAATGCCGACTCATTTATAATAGCCGAGCAAAACTAATACGTGGCAAACCCTTTGCCACGGATACACGCACACAAATATACATTTACCCAACCCCTCTATAACGGACAATCACACGCACAGATATGCATTCATCCAACCCTTCTGTCACGGACACGCACACAGTTATGCATTTACCCAACCCTCTATCACGGACACACATACACACATACAGAAATACATTACCCAACCCCTCTGTCACGGACACACTCAGAGGAATGCATTAATCCAACCCCTCTGTCATGAACACACACATACAGAAATGCATTACCCAACCGCTCTGTCACGGACACCTACACGCAGATATGCATTTACCCAACCCCTCTGTCACGGACACATACACTAGCAGTTAAGCATTAACCCAACCCTCCTGTCACGGCCACCTACTCGCAGAAATGCAATTACCCAACACCTCTGTCACGGACAATCACACACACACACAATATACTTTTACCCAACCCCTCTGTTACGATTACATACACTACCAGATATGCATTTACCCAACCCCCTGTCACGGACACACACAGAGATATGCATTTACCCAACCCCCTCTGTCACGGACACATATACTAGCAGTTAAACATTAACCCAACCCTCCTGTCACGGACATACACACACACACACACACACACTCAAATATGCATTTACCCAATTCCTCTGTCACGGACACATACACAACCAGATACGCATTTACCCGACCCCTCTTTCACGGACACACACTCACACGCAGATCTGCATTAACCCAACCCCTCAACCACGGATACACACAGAGACATGTGTTAGCGTTTGTGTTTCTGCTTGTGTGTGCATGTAAAAGCCAAAATATCCAAATTATGTTCTCGTAACTTAAAATTTTCACGTGGACCACACAATCGTCTGACGGAAAGAGGAGGAAGAGGAAAAGGAGCTAGTGAATCGTATTTTAAGGTATGAATATTTTGACATATGGCAGTATGTCTGTGCGTGTGACAAAATCCTCACACCTTGAAATACGATTCACTTGACAATTTCTCCCCTTCTTCCTCTTTCCGTCTGACGATTGTGTGATCCACATGAAACTTTAACTAACGGGCTCCACGAGAACTTAATCTTGCTATTTTAGGTTTTAAATCCACTGTACCATTGTAACACCGAATCCCTTTTTTTTATATAACTTTTTTCATTAGCATTTTACCTATTTAATATACAATGGTGTACGTACGTATATACACGCTTATACGCTTCGTCTAGAATCGCAATTGCTCACGACAAATTGAGGAAGCTTTTATTGAAGGTGACATGACGTGACTATAACAACTGACTGAGAAATGCCAGTAAAAACGATATTGATAATATCAATATTCTGTGTCTGACGGGAGTTGCTAGTTTTATTTAATATCCGGGAAAATGTATTTCGCCATTGTTATAATCAGAGCTTTTATTTACCTCAAAGCTTTTTTTATCTACTTCAAAGCTTTTTTATTTACCTCAAAGCATGATCAAGCTCGTGCATCTACGACAGCATCAGCTGAGGGGGGCTCCTAAAGGGAGAGGGCGACACAATTATTTCTCTTACGAAGATATCGTATCTTTCTATATTTACCCAACCTCTCCGCCAGGGGCAGCATCTGACACAAGATCAATTTTTAAGCGGAATAGAGCTGGTTTTAATTCAGTGTTCCTTCTCCTAGACTGGTTTCCTTACCAAAGCTAAAGCATCCAATCTTTCCAACTAATTACTCATGACTGGAGATAAGGTGAAAATGAGATTGATTTCATGACTTCTCCGAGGGCATTAGCACAAAGTGAAACGCAAACAGATTCGGTCGGGATTTGAACTCTGGTCACCGATTTCATTTCAAACGATGATAACCGTTACGCTAAGGGCGCTTTTCTTTGTATGCATACTAAGTATAATTTAGTCTCGTATAAAGATACAATCGTCGGACAACGAATGAGGATCAACTTCACTCTCTTGGAAATGATCGTTTTGATTCGCGAGCAAATCTTTACTCTGTGACCGACACCCTTTCTAAATATTCATTAAGTATAAAATTGTCCCCCCCTCTCACCCAAATTGTGCTATTTGGGCACAAAATCATGCTCCGTACACTTGTAATGGGGTACCTGACTAATAAGCTAGACCATGCTTTGTTGAAGGCACATTTTCAAGTTATTGATTGATTTTAACGGCATGTCAATCCGTTCTGGGTTATTCTATGCCTAAATCTTAAGGCTAGTGTTCATTGTATAGTTATATTACCATTTTTGTGTTGCTGTTTCTCAAAAGGTTTCTTTGCACGCAATTATTAATGCTGCGAGCAATATTGAAGAAGTCTTGGCGGCAGCACCCTACAAAGCAGCAGCTGTACAGCCACCTACCACCCATCGCGAAAACTATCCAAGTTAAACGATCCAGATACATGGGGTACTGCTGGAGAAGTAGGGACGAACTCATAAATGACATATTCATGTGGACCCCCTCACATGGGCGAGCAAAGGCAGGACGACCAGCTAGAACCGACTTACAACAGCTCTGTGCCGATACAGGGTGTAGCCTTGAAGACCTACCGGAAGCGATGGACGATAGGGCGGGGTGGCGAGAGAGGGTCAGGGATATCCGTGCTGATGCCGCGACATGATGATGATGAAGTTTTCAGATCTGATATAAATAATTTGAATACAGTTGAATGGTTTCCAAACTTTCATAACTAATGATTACATGGTTTCAGCAAACTAATAATAATCCTCAAAATTGGTCTAGTGGGTAGAGTATTCGCCAATGACCCAGGAGACCGGGGTTCAATCCAATGACTCAAGAATGATATTTGATGCCGCCTTGCTTAACACTGAGAATCATAAGGTAGGGATCAAGGGTAAAGTAAACCAATTCATTGGAGGTGCCCATGGTGTAATGGTTATCGTCGAAGGAAATGGACACGGCGACACGAGTTCAAATCCTGGACGAGACTGATTGCATTTCACATTGCACTAATACCCTTGGGAAAGGTATGAATCCAATTATTCTCCCTCCAGCTGTGGGTAAATAGTAGGACAGACTAGGTTCTTCAGCCTTGGTAAGTCAACTAGTCTAGGAGAAAGAAAACTCTGAATTCAAACCTGTTAAAGTCCGCTTAAAAATTGAGCTTGTGTCATATCCTGCCCGAGCGGAGGGGTTGGTAAATATGATAAACAGTAGCTAACCTGGTTCGGTTAAAGGAGTGCAATTTCTTTAGCCTGTCTTTGCCCAGAGTTAACGGGCGGTCTATAACTGGATTGAATTCAGTTAAGTTTGCTACTGTTTACTTAATACAAATGCCGTTGGGAAAGGCATGAACCTTTCCTACATTACTGAATTTTTATTTTACCAATTCCTTCACGGGGTGTCTTCGTGTTGTAATGGTTAAAGCGATGGACTGCGGAATCGTAATAAGGGAGTTCTAACTCCAGTCGCGCTATTATGTTTCCTTTCGGACAAATACCCTTGGGAAAAGTATAAACCCCCTTACCCTCCCAGCTATGAGTTAAATAGTACCACTACTGTTCTTCTCGAAAGATGGCTTTGGCATTAAATAACCAACAAGGGTTGATATGCCATTAAACAAAGAAACCAAACCAAACCAATTCCTTCTCGATTAGCCGGATGTGACACAAGGTCAATTTTTAAGCAGGGAACAGCTGGTTTGGTTTGAGTTTGTTTGAACTTGTTTCCTTTTTCGATATTGGTTGCTATGCCAAGGTTCAAGAGGCCATTCTGCCCTACTATTTACTCATGGCTGGAGGGAGAATTGTTGAATTCATTCCTTCTCTAGAGTATTAGCGCTATTTGAAGAGCAAATAACCTTGTCCTGTATTTTGAAATCTGGTGGCTGAGTCCACAGCCTGACACGATAACCGCAACTCTATAAAAAGAAATTCCCTAACCTTTAAGCATATAATAACCCCAGAAAGAATCAGTCAATAAACCAGAACAACGTTAATCTGCAGTCTCTTGGACATCCAAAAATGCCCTACGCCACCAAAAAACATGTGCCCTTGATAAAACTTGAACTCCATTATCCTGTGATAACTTGTTAAATATTTCTTTCTCATTTTCAAAGAATTTGACACGGAATTTGATGTAATGTTTCATTTCCACCCTCGAGTAAACATTCTAAGACTAATGACCTGAACCTGAATTCTAGAAGGAAATATAAACTTTTCACAAGTGTTGGTAGTCAACACTAATCGACTGATTCCATCATGGTTGCCAACCTGAAAGATAAAAAAAAACAGTCTAATTACTTTCTAGATCGACTTCGTACGTTTTATCAACAACTAAACAAACATTTTGGCAAAGTGAATATTTCTAGCAAAAGAAAAAGGCAAGCCTAGAAGAATTTGAAAGCAAGAGAAGAATCCAGTTCATCGTCCAAGCCGATTAGAGATTGTAGATGATTGGGAAAAAAAAAAAAAAAAACAGAATCAGTTTCTATTGCGGCATATAAAATCATAAGACACAATATGAAGAGTAAGAAAGAATGACTTGAATTCACTCCCAATTTACAATCGGTATAGTTGGATAGACATTAAGATTTTCCGATCGCTCTGCCAAAGAAAGAGTGAATTGTACACTCACCTACACTGTCCTCGTGGTGTAATGGTTAAATCGTTGGACTGCGGAATCGTAGTACGCGAGTTCGTACTCCAGTCGCGCTATTACGTTCACTTTCGGGCAAATACCCTTGGGAAAGGTATGAACCCCCTTATTCTCCCTCCAGCTATGGGTAATTAGTAGGACGGACTAGGTTCTTCAGCCTTGGTGAGGCAACTAGTCTAGGAGAAGGAAAACTCTGAATCCAAACCTGTTAAACTCCGCTTAAAAATTGAGCTTGAGTCATATCCTGCCCGAGCGGAGGGGTTGGTAAATAGTACATACACTGAAATATTGGCGACAAAATATAATTCTTTTCTACATATTTTTGTGGTATGTATTTGTCCAAACGCTCTGCCAATTTTGAGCGGAGTATAGCTCGGTTTTTTAAATACAGAGTTTTTCTTCCCCTAGACTGGCTGCCTCTCAAAGTTTAACTTTTCACTCACAACAGTGGGTAAAATAAAGTAAAAGTAAAGTTGTCTCCCTTTCGTCGAGGGTGACCCGAAGGCTCCCTTTTTAATAGCTACTACACCAAGGTGTAGGGGAGGGCGCTATTCCTTTCCCTGGATTTCTCCACTTTACCCTTGATCCGTACCTTATAATGCTGAGTGTTAAGCAAGGAGGCATCAAGTACCATTTTTAAAGTCTTTGGTATGACTCGACGTGCGATTGAACCCAGGTCTCCAGGGCCATTGGCGAACACTCTAACCATAATGCCAATGACCGGACATTGGTGGGTAAAATAGTTAGACTCATACCTTTCTTAACAGTATTAGCGCTACGTAAAATGAAAAAGGCCTTGTTCAGGATTTCTAATAAGAAGCAACAGTAACAAGATAGAACTAAATTAGTAATCAGCACAGTCAGCTTCTGCTACAGAATACACCGACTGCGTCTCTGTAGAGGGGTATGACTCCCCCTCCCCCAAACGAATATCCAGGATATGACACTAAACCATCTGATGATATGGCTCCAATCAGTAGAGCTCTGGGGAATATGGAGTACCTCTTCATTGCCATTGCTCCCAGGTCCACTCAAGCCTGGAGTGGTAGCACCTGATAGGGTCCTATCAATGAGTCAAATTGAACTGTTTGAAATTTAGACTGAGTGCAAAAGTGATCAAAAAATGAATATTACAACAGTGTTGTAATAAAAAAAAAATAACATTATACGATCGATTTAGATTAGCAGAAGCGATTCGTGTATAAGCACGGGCGAAACCGAAGAACTCTTTATTTTCATCTGGTACACACACACACACACACACACACATATGTTTATTTATTCATTGATATATGTACGAGCTATTCAGTACAAGGTGAGTCAAAAGTTTCGCAATATTTTGGTAATATGTGCTAGCTTTCAGTGAGTAGTAATTTACTAAGCTTTTTGCTTAGATGTGGCACAAGGCCATATGAAGTAGTTTTTAAAAATATAATTGTTGAACATTCTACTTTCATAAAATATTCCTCAAACAAACTAAATGAAATTATTTAAATAACAGTTGAAAAATATGCACTTAGAACTCCTTGAGAATGTTCACTTAAGGTTGTTTTAAGCGGTAAATTAACTAATAACAGCTAAGACGGAAAACGTCATTAAATAGCTGAACATTTTGGCTTCATAAAACAAACAAGATTAAATTACTTGAATGGATATTTTCTAGATGAAAATATTATAAAATAACCCAATATCGAGGATGCGCTCCCAAGTGGTCTAGTGGTTAGGATTACGCACTCTCACGGCGGCAGCCGGTGTTTGATTGCCGGCTCGGGAATAATCATTCAACAGGTACTGTAAGCAACCTGAGGCCTGTGCGCTATATATAAGCAAAAATGTTTATTAAATAACAACCCAATATCGAGGAAAAAATGTTCATTGATGAGAAAAAAAAATGAGTTCCTACAACAAATACAAGCAAACGCCAGGCCCAGTCGGCTGAGGCTGCAGAATACGACGATTACATCTCTGCAATGAGTGTCCTAGTATGACACTAAACGACCCGATGGTGAGGCTCCAGTAATGCTGGAGCTTTTGAGGATGCGGAGAACCTCTTCATTTCCATCGCCTCAAAGTTTACTCTGGCCCGGAGTGGTAGCATCTGATAGGGTCCTATCTATGGGTCAAAGAGAACTAAACAGGGTATATATATCAAACTGCATTTTTTGAAACAGAACTGTTTTGACATTTAACTGTATGTAAACAAAAAACTGTACTTATGCTTAACTGAATTGTTTGAAATAGAACTGTTTATGACATTTAAACTGTGTACTTACGCTAAACTGAATTGTTTGAAATAGAATTATTTTTACTTTTAAATTGCATACTTATGCTAAACTGAATTGTTTAAAATAGAACTGTTTATATGCATAAAATGGATTTGGCTTTAAATAACCTACAATGGTTGATATGCCATAAAACTAAACCAAATCAAACCAAACCAAAACCAGCAAAAGTCTAGATAAGCAAAATTAGAATACAGTCCTACTAAATCTCAACATGCAGCTGGGCATATCTAATTTAAAGGAAACATGACTCCATCAAAAGTACTTTCAACTGAAACAATGGAAAGGATCATAAGACTCCTTCAAAAAGAGAAAAGCCACACAAAATCAACAGTAAGACACAAATAGAAGAAAATGAGGTTAAAGTGGGCAAAAAGAAACAATCATGTCGTGTGGACAAGTGGATGAAAGTGATATTCAGTGATGAATCAGAACTCTGCATTGGCCAATGTGATGATACTGGAACTTTTGTCTGGTGCCTTTTGAATAGAACATATGAAGATGACTACCAGAAGAAAATAAATAATTTATCCAAGTCATTCATGATATGGGGTTGTATGCTATCTAAATGACCAGGAGAAATGGAAATCATTACCTCAACAATCAGTACCCACGTGTACATTGAAATCCTAAATAATTTTTTTATTTGACTGATAGAAAATTGATAACGTGTCTTGTCACTGAGTTGAGGGGATTAAAACTTATCTCCAGACATGTGAAATCAATGACATAGCCAGTGGACATTCCGGTCCGCCCATTGGGACTTTCCAAAAGCAAGATATTTTGTAAAGATATCTAAAGAAGCAAAAATAGTGAAGAGGAGACGCCATAACCGTGACGGTCATCGTCATTAAAACTAAGATCGGCGAAAAGAGTTCAAATCCTGGACGAAACTGTTTCACTTCGCATCCTTGGGATCGCTATGGAACCATATCTTCTCTTCATTCGCTACGAGTAAAGAGTAGGGAAAACTGGGTACTTTAGCCTTGGTTAAACAACTATTCTAAGAGAAGAAAAAATATGAATTTGAACCACCAGTGCTTCGTTTAAAAAATTGACCTTGTGTCACATCCTGCCTGTAGCGGAGAGGTTGGGTTAATACAAACCCAATATACAGGGAAAAGGGTTTTATGCCTTCCTGGATGGCATTAATACAGAATAAACAGTAGAAAACTTAGCCAAAATTTAAACTGCTAATTTGCTGATTCCGTTACACAATCTCCGATTTGAGTACTGTCTTGTGCCTGTAAAATCAGTTCTACTAGATATACGATTTGCCTTTTGGCTGCCATGTATTCCACCCACTGTTCATAAGAATGACAGCTGCAAATCCGTCGGCTGGGTGGCTACAGAAGCCGTGCAGGCGATAAGAATTCCCTCGACCCTCTCCTATCATCTTCACCACCACCAACAACAACAACAGTAACACAAACACCGCCGCCGCCTCAGCCTAATCACCTGCCTCGTAACATTGTCAGCAGAGCTTTATCGCAAGGAGAGAAGCTGTACAAGTGACGTTTCACTTGCGTCGGGTGGAACGTTTCACGGCTTTGAGATAAGTTGGCACTGCGGTATTAGTTCCATCGTACCAACTCGACAGGCTTATAAAAACAGGCTTTCTCTTCTTCTTCTTCTTCTTCTTCTTCTTCTTCTTCTTCTTCTTCTTCTTCTTCTTCTTCTTCTTCTTCTTCTTCTTCTTCTTCTTTCTTTCTTTCTTTCGTGTTTTTCTCCTCCCGTTCTTTCTTCTCATATACCATTCTTTCTTTCTTTCTTTCTTTCTTTCTTTCTTTCTTTCTTTCTTTTAATTTCCCCTCTCCCTCACTTTCTTTCTCCCCATCTCCCTTTTTCTTTCTTTCTTTCTTTCTTCTACATTTGTAGGGTTTTTTTCTTCTTTTTCTTTCAATATTTCTTCCCTTTTTCTTCTCTTTCTTTCCTTATTTCCCCTTTGATTAATTTGTTTTCTTTCTTTCTTTCTTTCTTTCTTCTACTGTTGTTTTCTTTCTTTCTTTCTTTCTTTCTTTCTTTCTTCTACTGTTGTTTTCTTTCTTTCTTTCTTTCTTTCTTTCTTTCTTTCTTCTACTGTTGTTTTCTTTCTTTCTTTCGTTCTTTCTTTCTTTTTCAGTCCGTTCTCAAATAATTTTTTACTCGGATACAGAAAAAAAAAAAAAATAAGAAGCATACCATGACATAAATTCATGAGTTTTAAACTTTTCTTCATGAAGGATTTCTTTAAAATGAATGAAATTTTCACGAAATAAAATCGTTTTTCATTCATTCCAAAACATTTTCTTTTCAATTCTCAAAGGTTTTACTTATATGAAAATATTTTCAATGATTTGGTTAAAAAGAAATTTTAAGGTTGTAAATCAGTTAATTCAGGAGGATTTCACCCTAACAATTTGATCTGGTGTATTTTAGTGGGTGTGACCTTACATTGTCAGTCAAAAAGTGACACAATTTCTATTGGATCAAATCAGAACATTATTTGAGTAAAAGTTTCTACTTCACTCATCTTTAGCAGTAAAATTTGATCATGTTGAATTATTGTTATGACCGGTTATTAAGGGTCAATAAATAAATAAATAAATAACTCAAAACGGAGATATGAGGTGCTACACAAATGTATCCAAGTCTCTGAGGAGGGACTCCTTGGTTCAACGTACACGAAGATAGGCAAGGTGCTTAACAGCTGCTACACTCTCTGCTATCAGCTTAGTTCTTGGTTAATATTCTCTTTGGGTAAGTCCATTATTCTGGTCATAGGTGAGTAACCAACAACAATTATCTTCTTCCTTCCTTTTAAAGTTTAAAGTTTCTCGTTGGATCTGATTTAATAGAAATCTTAAGGTGCTAAACCAGTTGAGTTAAGAGAATGCAGGAAAATATCCAAGCCAAACAATTTGATCATCGTTAGCTTATTTTATTGAACTTAGGCTACAAATAGAAATGTTCACACACACCAGATGTTATTTGTGTCTGATTCTATTTGACAAAAGTTAAGGAACAAGGAAACTGAATTCTATTTGAATCTCCACTTTCATGCAAATATGAAGATTATACTCTCAGGATTTTTATTATTAGAAACAAATGTTTCATTTTTAGAGACGTTATAAAAACACCATCAAAATAAACGACATTTTAGACCGATTTCTCGGACACGAAATGCTATGAATAACAATAACGAAAGACGACGAGTTATGTTTAAAAAGTATAGAGAATGAAGTTGTATTTACCAAGAGAGAGATGAATAAAGATTGAAGCGTTAATTTCCCCCAAAATACGAGCTGTGTTCAAAAAGTATCGAGAATGAAGCTGTATTTACCAAGAGAGGAATAATAATTAAAACTTTAATTTTCTTTTAAATACCCTCTTTGATATAAAGAAAGTTATAATAATTTTTCTTTTGAAAATCTGTTCTGCGTTGAATGGTCCATTTTCCTTTCATTTCATATAAAGAATTAAGTGTCGTGAATTATTTGAATGCTACCTTTTCTAACACTGGTATTATTTTTTTAAAATTAACACATCGTGTGTGTATGTGTTTGTGTGTGTGTGAGTGTGTGTGTGCATAGATAAATAAATCCTCCGTATTAGGAGACTACAATAATGTGGGTATGATTTTACTTGATGAGAAAAATTGATTCTATCGGAAACTTTACCTTCATGCCAATAATATCGATGTATCACCGAAATTTTCGTACATACATTAACTTCTGTAGACTGATTTTCCTATTGAACAATATCTTCGTGGAAAAAATTCTTGCACATTTGTAATTTCCATTGGTTATGCCATTAAGCTAAATTTCAACTCTCATCCACATATGAACCCAATCCCTATGTATTCGATCACCTCTCACTCTTGAAATTAAAGTCATGAAATAAACATTTTCTGACAATGGTCTGAAGGGAAAACCAGTCGCAATTAACAAATGTTTATAAAAAGCACTTTTTATCTAAGTTTTTGTTTTCATTTTTTCACTCATACTATATATCATCATCAACATCATCATCATGTCGTGCCGCTAGCACGGATATCCCTGACCCTCTCTCGCCACTTCTCCTTATCGTTTGCTCGGCCATATGTGGGGATCCATAGGAGTACATCACTTATGAGCTCGTCCCTGCTTCTCCAACAGTATCCTGCATGTCTGGTTCGTCTAACTTGGATAGTTTTCGTGATGGGAGGCAGGCGGCCTTATAGTTGGTGCCTTGTGGGGTGTTGCCGCCAGGACTTGTTCAATATTGCTCGCAACATTCTTGTGTAATTGCCGTCTAGCTTCTTCTCCAGCCGTTTATTTAGCGTCCAAGTAGTGCATCCATACAGCAGTATCGATACGACCGCTGCCTGGAAGAAACTGCGTTTCATTTTATCGGTCGGGTCTGATTTCTATATGATTGATATATACATATATATATATATATATATATATATATATATATATATATATATATGTGTGTGTGTGTGTGTGTGTGTGTGTGTGTAACCGTAATCGAATAAAAATTACACACTATAGTGAGATTTTTACTGAGCAATGTACAAAAAAGATCAATCATTAAAAACAAAGGTCACAAAACCCGTTTCATAACTTTCTATAGACACTCTTGAACCAAAACAAATGTTTCTGTGGCACTAAAGGCCCCATATTCTCTTAACTTGGGTCTTTTATGATATTTTTTCACAAAAAAATCTCAATGCCGTTTTGCAGTCGCCGTTTTGAAACTGTTATAAACGTATCACAGGTCATGACGAACAGAAGTCCCCGCGGACTTTCTCGAAACCTATGTATGGCACTAGACCTTGCTGTCTAGTTCAAGCCATAACCCAGCATACGTGCCCGGACCCACATTTGGGTCCCTGAAACTGCTTGCCTCATCAGGCTCACATTGCACTAAGTGAGCCGAAGAGCACCATAGACCAGCGGGGTTCGAGTCTCGGCTCGTTCCAGACCTCCCCCCCCTTTACCCCCACTTTAATCGGCCTTCGGGCTTTTGACCATGTGTCAAGTCATGTCTGGGAGGCAGCGACAAATAAATACTGGTCATGACGAACAAATCAAAAGCCATGTCAGTGGAAAAGTTTCGACACTTTCTTTCCGGACACGGAAAAACTATCTCATCGGTGTGTAAGCTATCTTGAAGGGAGATAAAGTTGATTAGTAATTAAGCTGCTAATTCAGACATTGTAAATCACTAAATGTTTTTTTTTTCTTTTCATTTGTTGCTTCCGTATTTGATCATTTTCTTATGGTTGGCCGTCGTAGATATTCTGATAAAAATTTTCAGTCTTCTATATGAGTACTAAACCGCAAGATATTAATGGCCATCCGCTGGATCGTATGTATTTGAGAGTAAAGGCCGGCGTTAACACCCTAGGAGAATACACAGTTGCTGGAATATATTTCATGTTGCTTTTGCGAAGTTCTTCATGAAAGGGTGTACGGCTACCGATATCGATTTCTATTTGAAACTTTGAAGAATCGATAATACATGTACCAAACAAATATATATTCAATATAACCTTAACACAGTAACAACAATAAATCAAACAATTGAAAAATAAAAAAATCGGTTTTGTGAAGTAAGTTGATAATTTTTAGATGAATATATTTATGTTATATATTAGAAAAATTGATGCCTTTTTTTTTGTGGGTCGTTCAATTTGCAATAAGACTAACGTTACCGGTTCACAAGATTGATAACACGAATTGCCTAACTGTTTAATAACGTGGTTCAATTTGCACTAAGGCTAACACTGCCGGCTGAGAATAAGTATAAAAGCCATGAACAAATTTACACTGTAAATAACATTCTGATATAAGTTTTTGTCGATTTTTATTTCTTTTTTAAAATTTGGTTCATAACAACCCCAGCCCATTGGTACAGTGGCAAAGTGTTCACCAATGGTCCGGGAGACTGGGGTTCAATCCCTGGTCGAGTCATACCGAAGACTTAAAAATGGTACTTGATGCTTAATACTCAGCCTTATAAGGGTAAGTGGAGCAATCTAGGGAAAGGATTAGCGCCTTTTCCTACACGTAGTCGTTATTGAAATGAGAGCCTTCCGTTTACCCTTGACTTCGATCGGCTAACTTACAACTATACTTAGCAATAACGATAAAAATCTATAAATAAAACTGTAATTCTAACGCATGCGCAGTAGATCTCTTTTATTAATTTTTAATGCTGCTGTTTTTTTTTTCCAGTAATGTTTTCATTTTTATTCATATACGTATTATTTCAGATAATCCTTGCGTGACTCATTTTTATGAAATCGGTCGTGATGAAGGAAGGACCTGTCGCGCCACCTGGTGGCCTCCGAATGGAAATTTATTACTTGCATCGCCGCTGCATAAGCCGACGACGAGGTCAAATGTCCTCAAATCAATATTCTTGCATTACTAAATGATTTTTAGATAAATTATTAGGCATATTAATGGAGTGTAGCCCAATCAAAATCTTAGGTAATTATTTGCTCGGCAAGATTGAATTGAGTCAGCACTAACAGCTGGTAATGTGAAAATCATTAAATGTCCGTATAATTACACTTCATCAAAAAGTCAAAAAATACCATCATGTCTTTGTGGTCATGTGACTTACATCAAATGTGGTGGTGGAAGTACTGAGTGATCATTTCCATTAATTACAACGAATCATTATCCTGAAGTTGAAATAAAACACTGAAGTGTATTATGCATTTTTGTACTCTTTACACGTATCATAGTCAGGTCACGGGTCCCATAACCTGATTTGGTCATAGGGGCCCTACTGGAGTAGCGTGTCGTGAACAGGAATAGCATAGCGTAGCCCATCCCTCCCAAATCTACAACTGGTTTGAATTCAAACTTTTCCTTCTCTTACACCGATGGCCATACAAAAGTTAGATCAAAGCAGAAAAGTGATATATATATATATATATATATATTAAAACACTTGTTTCATTTAACGTGGGTCCATCTTTTCATTAATTTTCAAGCCTCTGAAATTTGTTTGATTTGCTTTTATGGCATATCAACCATTGTTGGTAATCTAATGCCAAATCCTGTTTCTACATATATATTAGATGTATGAGTTGTAAACACATTTTGTAGATTCACACTGTTAAATGTTCGAACAGTTCTATTTCTAACAATTCAACTTAACATAAGTCCTTTGTTTCCGCTCAGTTTAAATATCAAACAGTTCTATTTAACCCATAGATCGGGCACTATCAGGTGCTACCACTGCAGGTCGGAGTGAACCGGGAGTCAATGGCAATAAAGGGGTACTACACATTCCCCAAAGCTCCAGGGCTGGAGCCTCACTATCAGACGTTTTAGTGTCATATCCAGGACACTTATTTAGGGGTAGGTCTTGCGCCTCTGTAGAAATCCAGTCGGTGTATTCTTCAGCTCCAGTCGACTGAGCTATGAAATTAGTAGACCAGTTCACATACCTCGGTAGCAATATCTCATCTACCGAAAGCAGTGTCAACATATGCATAGGGAAAGCATGGACCACTATTGATTGGTCAACGAGCAGATGGAAATCTGATCTCCCTGATAAAATAAAACGGAAATTTTTTCAAGCTGTAACCGTGTCAGTACTACTGTATGGTCGCACCATGGTCGACTTTAAGAAAACGCTCGGAGGAAAATATGGGAACAATACAAGGATGTGACACGCTGATTTGAACAAATCCTGGAAGCAGCACCCCCAAAAAAAACCAGCAAAGTAGAACTACTTATCTCCCTTCTCAAAACCCTTTCAAGAAAGGCGAGCAAAATATGTTAGGCAATATTTGGGAAGTAAGGTAAAAACGCAAGGACATTTGACCGTTGGCCGATAAACAAAAATCCGCGCACGAAAACATATTTGTTAATTATTAATTACCGCCAAAAATATATAAATACATAAAAACAACGTCTGTTCAACTGTCGTATAGTCAAAATACAACTATACAAATACACAGATGCAGGGAAATCCGAAACACTGACGACTCTCCGTTGTTCAGGTACGAAACGTTTATTAACTTCTTGACTTTAGTTTTTCGACACGAGGAGAGAGAGAGACACAATTTTTACTATGCTGACTGTACTATCTGACTCAACAAACGCGCTGCGCATCCCGTAGCCCCCAGCTGGACTGCCCCGGCCCAGAGTCGGATCTCAACTAACTCTTTTTCAAAATCACCAAATTCTCAGCCCATCGCTTCCGGGCATGATGTCAATCACACCCCAGTCATTTCCTATCTGGTGTTTTTATTATGACAATTGTGATTGTCATATCCTCTGCGCACGAGCGTGAACTGTATTCAATGTGTGTGCACCTGCACGAGGAGCCGAATAGTTAAAGGCCCAACCAAACCGAATGATAAAATATAATCAACGAAAAATGATTAATATAAAAAAATCATTCCGTAATTATATAACAGAACTCAACCTCCTGATATTTGTTTTCCATCTTATTTTTTCTCATGATCCGTAATTTTTTAACACGGGATTTTTAAAAGCCATATGTACCAAATGCCCAAACCCCATCAGCTACCTTTCTTAAGTTAAATAGCAGGATACTCATGTTGGATATTATCTGAAAACATCCCTTTGACATGCCATATAAGTTCCATGGGTGACATAAACGGATATGCACCTGTCTCCTTAAGTAAACAGAACGCAGGTTGTTCCTCGGGGGAAGTGCTATGTGAGTTGCATGGAGGGCATGCTAGATAGGAGATTTGTCCACGTGGAAAGAGTATACGGGAGGTGAGACCACGAAGATTGCGTGGGCGTCCGGAAAAACCAGAGAAGATTTCGACCCAGGAGAATGAAGCAGAAAGGCAGTGAGGTTTCACAGAAAAACCGCACAGTCACCACCGTGTGTGTGCATTTTAGCCGCCTCCGACTCTCTCTCTCTCTTACTTTACCCAATATAGATTTCGGTTAATAAAAGAACAGAAAAGAAGCGGATTATCAACATTGCTGTTATAGCGGTTTTTAAGGTAACACTATTGTTTTTAGGCACACAAATGAATTACGAAACTATTCTTTAGTAACACCACAACGAAAGTTCTTTATTTGCAGCTTTGAATATGGTTTGTTCTTGGTGCTGCAAGACTCGTGGTGATTAGGCCTGTTGGATGTTTGAGACGAAATGGCTTAGCGAGATGTTGAGATGCCAGCGTGTTGTTGGACGTGTGAGGGAAGTATTCAAAGTCACCGTGTAGTTTTGCGTGTCGAGAGCGGAGTGACGCTCGGATCGACATAGTCAATTTTGGGGGTGACAAGAAGTGCTGCCTGTGGAAGGTATGCTGAATGTTTCTAATTTATGTTCCACTGGGATTCCTCGTAAAGAATCCATAAATTAGATGATTTCCTCGTTGAGTGTCCATGTTGCTGCTGCTAGTGTTAAAGCCACAGTGAGATGTCCACACTGGATGGCTTGTTTAGCTAAAAGGCATCGCTAAGCAGGGACGACCAGAGGCACGTCTGTTCTGGTCGCCGTCTCACGCTGAAGAGGGTGTGTTTGGCCGCTCACCCGTTTTGCTAGCCGGAAATGAAGGTCCGGGCTGAATAGGATATGTCATCCTGATTGGGTGAAATTCAGTGTTGAATTAAATTGCGCGCCAAAACAAAATACGAGATTTTCCTCTTCTCTACACTGTCTTTCTTTGTTGTATACAACACTTAGAACAGGAAGAAATAGTTGTTTTGGTGGCACGATTTATGTAGAACTCAGACCTGATTAAGCAGAGAGGCACAGGAGTATATATGGCGAGATTTGGTTTCTTTGTTTAATGGTATATCAACCTTCGTTGGATGTTTTATGCGAGAGTTATCCTTATAGGACAGTAGTGGCAATATCTAAGCAATAGAGAGTTTATACCTTTCCCAATGGTATTAGTCTGAAAGTGAATTTAATTGCGTGACTGGTGTGCGAACTCGCTGACAACGATGTCACAGTCCAACACGTTAGCTACATCGCTACGGTGACTCTCCTGGGTTTATATAGGAATATGATGCTAATAATATAAGGAAGTTATTGATAGTCTTTAAATGTGTACTCGGTGTTATATCACGTGCTTCTTCTCTCTCTCTCTCTCTCTCTCGATATATATATATATATATATATATATATTAGTAAACACCAACCATCTAAGCCCAGTCGGGTGGGGCTGAAGACTACACCGACTGCATCTCTGCGGAGGGGTAAGACTCCCCAACGAGTGCCCCAGTCGGGTGGGGCTGCAGAATACACCGACTACATCTCTTCAAAGTGGTAAAACTCCACCAATGAGTGTTTTGTATATGACACAAACCAATCTGATGGTGAGGCTCAAATAATACTGGAGCTTTGGGGAATGTGGAGTACTCCTTTATTGCCATCGTTCCCAGATTCACTCTGACCCGGAGTGGTAGCTTCTGAGAGGGTCTTATTTATAGGTCAAATAAAATTAAACAGTGTACTTATGCTAAACTGACTTGCTGGAAATAGAACTGTTGATGCGTATAAAAATACATTTGGTATTAAATGATCTACAAGGGTTGATGTGCCATAAAAAACAAATCAAATGTACAAATAAACTTTCACTCTACAAGTTAAAAATTTTAAAGAATGAAAATGATTTTATACTCAGTAATAATTTGATACCATCAAGAGTTATGTTGCATTGATTGACATAGAAGATGAAACCCGCGATCCGTGTTCAAATTCTGGCCGAGACCGACTCGGCACACTTTCAATTTCTTTAGAAAATACATGATTCCATTCCTTCATATGTTCTATAAAGATATGACCAGGTTGGTGGGCTCTTGGTAAGGATACTCTCCAACAATGACTTTATCTGCCCAATCCTAAACTTAACGCGAAAATTTGCAATGTCTGGTCACTGGCATGCCACGATATTTGACAGAGAAATGAATAGGTGGGTGGGCATTAGGCCAGCCCTCTCTATCACAATTACTTTATTTGCACAAGCATTTGCAGCATTAAAACTGTTGCCTCCTTTAACAACCTTGACATTGGCTAATCATTGCGAACAGGATATTGCCGTCTCTAACATACCAACTATTTGACCTCAATCTCGAGCCCCGCTTGCTGTCGTCCCGAACTAATTATGATCGCTATTTAAGTATATTCACTTCAGTTTCATCTCTTTTGGGTTTTTTTCTTTATTTAAGCGTTTATCATCAGTAATACGTTTTGCTGCTGGTAAGAATTATCGGTAATTTGTCCACATATAGTATAATGAAAAACAAAAAAAAAAACAACAACAACCGCTTGCGACTAGATCTATTAGTGGCAAATAGTTGCACATTCTTTGTCTCATAGCTAGCAGACTGCAAATTAACCATTATGCAGTAGACGACAGCGATAGAGAATATCTCAAATGAGTTAATTATTCCAAGTGGTCCTCCTCCTAGACTGGTTACCTAACTAAGGCTAAGGAACCGAGTCTACCCAACTAGTTACCCATAGTAAAAAAAATAGTTGTATTCACACCTTTCCCAAAAGCATATTTCTATGTGAAATGTAAATAGCTTCATCCAGGGTTTGAACTCGGATCACAAAGTTCATTTCCTAGGACAATAAGTATTACGCCGCGAGCCCCTCATAACCCTATGTAACAAAATGTTTTTTTTTCTTGTTCCTGGACTGAATAGCTTTTGCGTGTATATACATAGATAGATAGATAATTTTAAAAATAGCGGTTGTTAAACAATAATAATAAAGTTTATTAATGACAAGCAACTAAGCAATTTAAACCTTTCCATTGATTTAACAGCCAAAATACGCTCTACGAACATATTGCGGCGAGAAAGGATTGGTCGACTTCAAACCAAGAAATTACGAAGTCAAAGGAAAGTGACAGATGTTAACAGCCTTCTCAGAATCGGATCTGCCGATAGACCCTTCTCCAAACTCACTGTCAACTCGAAAATTCCTGAATGTACTTATATAATTTCTGCAGGCAACCATGTTCCGGCTATTGCCAATAACGTTATAACAAAACTTATGTTGCTAGTTTTAGAGAAGTTTGTGTTTGATAAGAAATCTATTGAAACCAAGAATAATTATAAAAGCTTTCAATAAAACAATATAAAAAGAAGAAAAAAAACCCCAAAAGCAGATTATTAACTATGTGACCAAAGCACTGTTCTTTTAGACCAACCAGCATTGTTACAAATATAAAATGTAAAATGATTCTATTTTATTTATCTGAAGAAAAAAAAAAGTTAATCATACCCCGCCCTACGTCATATATAGGACTTTACACTCCTATAAATTATTTTGGGCGGTATGCCACTTGTTCCCACAAAGATGGCGGACGCTCAATATTCAGTTTCGGGAAACCATTGGCCAGGAGGACCACGTGATATGCTTACAACTACGTCGGCGCGCGTAAATTCAAGTCCTGCGTCTTGAGCCACTTACAAGACGCGTATTTTCTATAAATACGCCGTCTTAAAACACACTCTTTCTCTTTGACGAAATTTCTTCGTAGCGGCAACACTCTCTTTGACTAAATTTCTTCGTAGCAGCAACACCTTCTCTTTGACCAGCGGCAACACCCTCTTTGACCAAAATTCTCCGCAGCAGCAACACCATGCCTCGCAGGCATTCATACACAAGGACTATGAGACGCTTTCCCGTCTCTAAAAAACTGCCTGTTTCAAACCATAGAAAAAGGACATTTTAAATTTGCAATTCTTTTTGTAGCTTAGTTGTGTTACACACACACACACACACACGAGCTCACACATATACACACACTATCATTTTGTTAGAAGAGTTAGTAATATTTTTATGTATTAATGTAAGTTTTGTTATTATAGAATATAAATTTGTTTTTGTTCGTTCGCCTTGTTTTAAATGTTCATTTTGTCCGCACCGTTTTACAACCATTACTTGTTGCATATGTTCACTCATTTATTTCACTGGCCTTATTCCTTCATTTGTTTTTTCCATGTGCTTATATTCTACCTTAATTCTAAACTAAAGCATTAAACTTGTGGAGAAGCATAACTACTAAACCCTTATTCTAAATATATCAAAAACTCAACATTAAATAGTCGGGTACCATATAAATACTTTCATTCACCTACACATAAATCGATATCAGAACTTGACTCAGTTATTTTCATGTTAACTTGATGTTGTGCTTTTAAAATTCCTTAAAATGAGAACAAACGCCGTAAAACTAGCGTAAAGAATATGACTAACATTACACTTATAAAAAATGCTAAAATTTTAGTTGCATTTTTAAAAGAATAATCGGCATAATTCAGATAATTTTATTTACCATTTTTTTACTGTGGCGTGGTGGCTAACGTGCTGTGCTGAGATATGGTAGTAAGTGAGTTCGAACCTTAGTCGTGCAATTAAGTTCAATTTCAGAAAATTAATATTTTGGGAAAGGTTTAAACCTATTTACGCCACAACTATGATTTAAATAGTATTACTGCCGTACTTCTAGAATGATGGCTTTGGCATTAGATAACCCACGATGGTTGATATGCAATTAAAAAAAGAAACCAAATAAAACCTTTCTTTTGCTCTTAAAATTCCTTAAGTATAACGATCAACACTTAACAATTAACGCATACAACACAAGGAAGAATATAAGACTTGTGAAGATAATAAAGAATTTTAATTACACCATTAATAATTGATATATTAATATTATATATTTTCTTTTGAAATAACAATATTCAAATTCGTTAGATGAGACATCATCAATTATTTTATATTTTTATTACCATTTCTTTTATTTTGTTTCTTTTGTTTTTTATTACACTAGTTGTATTAACATCCAAATTTCTTGGATGAAGCTAAGTGATGAATAAAGCTGATAAGCAAGATTAAAATTTCCCAAAAGAAAAAGGTTATTTAAGTTCGAACTTCAAAAGAGGCCAATTCTTTATTATAGTTTTGATATGCACTGTTGCTTGTTGTCATAGAGATTATGATCTACGTGCGTTGCTAATGAAAATACAACCAGGATGAAAAAATGTCTTATTGAAATAAATAACGATTATTGATAACTTTCATTCAAAAATAAATCATCATCATCATCATCATCATCATGTCGTACCGCTAGCACTGATATACCTGACCCTCTCTCGCCACTTCTCCCAATCGTTCATCGCCTCTGGCAGGTCTTCAGGGCTACATCCCGTATCCTCACAGAGCTGCGGTATATATGTTCGTACTGGTCGTCCTGCTTTTGCCCGGCCATATGTGAGGGTCCATAGGAGTACATCATTTATGAACTCATCCCTGCTTCTCCAGCAGTGTCCTGCGTGTCTGGTTCGTCTAACTTGGATAGTTTTCGTGATGGGAGGCAGGTGGCCGTATAGTTAAATAAGTAAATAAAATATGGCGATAATTCGATTGTCAGAGGTTCATGGCTTAACGGTTATTGTCTTAGGAAGTTGTTTCGGCGAGCAAAGTTCAAATCCTGGATAGGGCTGTTTGCGCTTTGCTTTCGTACTAATTCTTTTTGGGAAGGCACGAAAAATGTTGAGAGAACTAAGCTCTTTAGCCTGTATAAAGCAACAGGTGTAGAAGAAGAAAAAACAAAGGGCGTAGAGCTAGCTACTCAACCCCCTAAAAACCTACTTGCAATAAAACTGCAGCACCACGAACATGGCGCCCATCAAACTTGAAACGAGAGTATTGGATTGATTTATTGGGGATATTAGAAAGTCTGTTGGTTCTAACCCTCTGCATCCTTTGCAGGGATTAAGAACCCCTCCCCCTCCAAAAAACACAGGTGTTCCGGGTATAACGTTAAACTGCATCTGATGGTGAGTCTTCAGTTTTGAATTTCTGTGAGTTGACTGACCTCTTAATTGTTATTACTGACTTGTCCACTTTGACCAGGACTGGTAGAACTACGAGGTGCATACGATAAGTTTCCTGACTTTTTTCGTAGGGGCATTTAAAATTGTCGCAGACTCTTGCAAATTTACTATGTTATTGCTATACATCTTATAAGATGACTGAGCAATTTTTAGGATTTCAGGTTCAAATCAACAGCTACAGCAGCAATTGGAATAAACCCTACTAAAGCCTGATTGTCACAGCTGGTGAATTTCAAAAATGCAATCTGAACGTGAGGACACCTTAGAAGAACGATATGCAATAAAATTCTGTTTTAAACTTGGAAAAAATGCTGCTACAGAAAGGTATGGAATGCTTCAGACTGCTTTTCGACCATTTTGCATGAATCGAGCATCAGTGTTTGAGTGGCATTTGAGATTTAAGGAAGGCAGGGAGTCTGTGAGGGATGATGAGAGGTGTGGGAGGAGTAAGGAAATCAATACACCAGAGTTGATTGGCCAAAGGCTTAGGGCTAGGGTTACTATGTTGAGGTTTTAAGGGAGTTCAGGAAGAGATTCCTAGGGAAGAGGCCAGCACTCTTCAAATCGGGTCAGTGGCATTTCCACCAGGACAATACACCAGTCCACAACTCCATCCTTGTCACAGACTATTTGAGCAAGATGGGCATCAAGACAGTTTCTCACTCTCCCTATAGTCGAGACCTTGTTCCCTGTGACTTTTGGTTATTCCCTAAGCTCAGAGGCTGTCGTTATGAGACAATTAAGGAGATAAAAGAGGCTGAGACGAAGGTCATTGACACGCTCACGCATGAGAACTTCCATGGTGCCTTCCAGAAGTTGTTGGAACGGTAGAACAAGTGCATTGCAGCTGGAGGAGATTATATCGAAGGGGACTAGAGTTCCATGTGTGTACTATCAATAAAAGTGCCCATACGAAAAAAAAAAAGTCTGGAAACTTATCGTATGCACCTCGTATGTAAGGTCCAATCTATGGGTCAAATAGATCTGCCTAAAATTTATCAATATTGGATAAAAATGCAGGAAACCATACAAGAATTTGCATTACGCCATCAATAATTGATATATTGATATTATATATTTTCATTTGATATAACAATATTCAAATTTGTTAGATGAGACATCGTCAATTATTTTATATTTTTATTACCATTTCTTTTATTTTATTTTTCTTGTTTTTTATTACACTAGTTGTATTAGCATCGACATTTCTTGGATGAATCTAAGTGATGAAAAAAGCTGATAAGAAAGATCAAAAACAAGAAGACGTGAAGTGGCATTTTCAAGTTGATAAAGAAAAGATCTTTTGTTTGATAAATCGTAACTCAACCTCTACAAGGGAGGAGGTGGTTTTGCGAGCTCTGAAACTTTGGTCATTTGTCATTTCGCTGGTCACCATCGAACTGAGTGCAAAGATATGATTATTATTAAAAAGGAAAAGCTCAAAATAAATGATTATTGTAGGGGGATGTCCTCGTGATGTAATGGTTAAAGTGATGGACAGCGGAATCGTAGTAAGCGAGTTCGTACTCCACTCGCGCTATTATGTTCACTTTCGGACAAATACCCTTGGGAAAGGTATGAACCCCCTTATCCTCCCAGCTATGGGTTAAATAGTATCACTACTATTCTTCTAGGAGAATGGCTTTGGCATTAAATAACCTACAAAGATTGATATGCCATTAAACAAACAAAGATGATGGCATATCCGGTTTTATGGGAATGAAGTCTGTATAGGTAGAATAAACCTTCAATGATTAATAATCTTTACGGTTTTATCAATAAGACAACAAAAGCTCAGACAGGCAGAATTTTCTGATGACAAGTGATGCAAATCAAATTCTCATTCGTAATTTATTACATATTACTAATTTTCATTGTTAATCAAAGACGTTTTGAAAGTTGCAATAAAATGTAATAAAGATTATCAATATTTGCTTATTTCTATTATTCACAATACATACAAGGTGATTGGTTGGTTCGCTTTACGGCATTTGTACGTTTATTGATTCATTCAATGCCGAAGTCAGTCTTTTTACAAGCAGTTATAATGTTTTAAGTAACTATAATTTAATTCATTTGGTTGGTTGGTTTTACGGCATTTGTACGCTTATTGATTCATTCAATGCCGAAGTCAGTCTTTTTACAAGCAGTTATAATGTTTTAAGTAACTATAATTTAATTCATTTGGTTGGTTGGTTGGTTTTACGGCATTTGTACGCTTATTGATTCATTCAATGCCGAAGTCAGTCTTTTTACAAGCAGTTATAATGTTTTAAGTAACTATAATTTAACTTATTTGGTTGGTTGGTTGGTTTTACGGCATTTGTACGCTTATTGATTCATTCAATGCCGAAGTCAGTCTTTTTACAAGCAGTTATAATGTTTTAAGTAACTATAATTTAATTCATTTGGTTGGTTGGCTTTACGGCATTTGTACTTGTTATACCGGAACTATACACTTAGTGACATTTTTTAGTATGACACCGGTAAAGATATAAATGGACGGTGCCTGACTACTTCAGAGGAAAAAAGTTTTATCGCTCTCTGATAGACTTGCCAACTCTTCGGCTTGTACCTGAGGAATACCTTTACTGAACCAACGATACAACATTTTGGCGACGAGGATGAGTTATACCGGAACTATACACTCAGTGACTCTTTTTAGTATGACACCGGTAAAGGTATAAATGGACGGTGTCTGACTACTTCAGAGGAAAAGCGTTAATCGCTCTCTGATAGACTTGCCAACTCTTCGGCTTGTACCTGTGGAATACCTTTACTGAACCAACGATACAACAGTACTCTTAGGGATTCATTCAATGCCGAAGTCAGTCTTTTTACAAGCAGTTATAATATTTTAAGTAACTATAATTTGATTCATTTGTAAACAATGATAGTTTCAAGCAACTATTCCGAATTTTATAAATTTATACACAATTATATCGTTTCAACCGGCTCATTGGCCTAGTGGGTAGAGTGTTCGCCAATGGTCCGGAAGACCTGGGTTCAATCCCAGGTCGCGTCATACCAAAGACTTTAAAAATGGTACTTGATACCGCCTTACTTAATACTCAGCAATATAAGGTACGTATCAAGGGTAAAGTGAAACAATCCAGGGAAAAGAATAGTGCCCTCCCTTTCACTTCGATGTAGTAGCAATTGAAAAGGGAGCCTTCTGGTCGCCCTCGACTACAGTCGCCAACTTTACATGTCATTTCAAGTAACTATTTCTATTTAGTAATAAGAATTTGTTTGTGCACAATTGAATAGTTTCAAGTATTTCACTTATACAGCGAGTCTCTATGACGCAGGGTTGGTTTGGTTGGTTTGTTTTTATAGCATATCAACCTTTGTAGGTTATTTAACGCCAAATCCATTTTTATGTAAATAATCTGTTCTATTGAAAACAGTTCAGTTTAGCACAAGTACACAGTTTAATTGTCAAAAACATTTCCATTTCAAACCATTCAAGCAGTTATATGTAATAATTCAGTTAAGTGTAAATACAGTTTCAGTGTCAAAAAACAGTTCAATTTGAAATAATTCAGTTAAGCATAAGCACGCAGTTTAAGTGTAAGTACGGTTTAATTGTCAAAAGCTTTTCTATTTCTAGCCATTCAGTTTACTCAATTCATTTTAGCATAAGTATGTTGTTAGTTCTATTTAACCCATAGATAGGGCCCTATCAGGTGCTACCAATCCGGGCCAGAGTGGACCTGGGAGCGATGGCAATAAAGGGGTACTCCGTATTCCCCAAAGCTCACCATCAGATTGTTTAGTGTCATATCCAGGACACTCGTTAGGGGGGTCTTACCCCTCTGCAGAGAAGCAGTCGGTGTATTCTACAGCCCCAGCCGACTGGGCAAATGACGCAGGGGTTAACGTGTTAAACTGTAACACTGTAGGAAGCGAGTTCGAACTCCAGTCACGCTACTACCTTCACTTTCGGACAAATACTATTGGAAAAGGTATGAACCCCTAAACCTCCAGCTAAATAGTAGGTTAAGTTGTACCACTAATGTTGTTCTACAAGGATTAGTCTAGCATTTGATAACCCATTAAGGTTGATATGCCATCAAACAAACCAAACCAAACCAAACCAAGCAATTATATGGTTTCAAGTATTTATAATAATAATCCTTTGGCATTAAAGGTTCAAATGACAATACAAATAATTTACAAACAATTATATGGTTTCAAGTGGGTTAGGGTTAATAGGGTTAGGGTTAGGGTCTAATATTAATAATTTTAAAATAGTCTTTTTTTCATGAATAGGAGTCTGAATTGCAATTGCTGCGGCCTACTAACAGGGACTCAAGTGCCCAGCTGTGTAACCGACAGCAATCACGAGAAGTCTCACGGTAGATGCAAGAAACGGTGACATACAAGAGTAACATTCTTTTTTTCAAAGATCAGTGCGATGGTTACCAGCAAAATGACAAATAACAACCAAAATTTCAGCGCTCGCAAAACCACTTTCTCCCTTATAGAGGGTGAGTTACGATTTATCAAACAAAAGATCTTTTCTTCATCAACTTGAAAATGCCACTTCACGTCTTCTTGTTTTTGACATTGGTCCAGAGTGAAGTTGCAAGATCTATAATAAAGTGAGCGACATTTTTCTCTGACCACGTATATGACTTTTCCTTTTATCCTGTTTTTGTCTCTTCGTCTCTGACAACTATTTTCGAGACGCTGCATCGCTACAATCCTTACTGGTATTACCACTCCGTTCACAGAAAATATCTTAAAAGTAATTAGACCAGTTTTTCAGGTTTGCAACCTTAATTGAAAATGTTAATTCATCACCACTTATTCTCACAACAATCGTTTTTTTTTTCTTTTTCTTTTTTTAAAGTAGCCAATTGATCAGAACGAGGTTCATCTACAGTCTCTCAGTCATAGAAAAATGCTTATTATGACAACAAAAATCCTCTGTCCAGGATTAAAGTTAATCTCCCTAAGCCTGTGTTAATTTGGTAAATATTTCTGTCGCATTGTCAAGCTATCTGTGTTTCATTCTCGTGACACATTTAACTAAATCCACAGCTACCTTAAAATGAAGATATTAGCATTCAGGTTGAATGAGAATTAGACGAGATAACTCGACTGAATATGAATTCGGAGAGACAAATCTGAACTGGATGTTTTAAACGTGTCTGCTGATTTTTAATCAGGGTTGCTAACCTGAAAAAAAAATCAGTCTTATTATTTTTAAGCCATGATAACGATTAAGTGTATATCACTACTACTACGATTACGAATACCATCAACGCTACCAACACCGCCATTATTACTATCTCCATGGTAATCCCATAAGCCAATTTTCATCTCGGCGGCACCCCACACCCTTACACGAAGTACTGGTGGGAATTTCATTCCCATTCCGATCATCGTTATCACCATCATTTTTAATATTAAAAGCGCCACTCGTACCAAAGAGATCTTCCTGTTCATTTGACCTAATTATTCCAGTCTTTGTTTTACCCCTCTCCGACCCGATCCATAACCACCCCACCAACCTTCACCCACTTCAACCCGGCTGGTTCAATTCTGTTATCGGTAATTCCCTTCTCCCTAGCTTAGCCTGGGGCTTTTAATTGTAGCATTAGGAACGCTCAGTGAGAATGCAGCGTTTCAAAGTCTGGTGAAATATCACGTGACCCGATCACGCTCACTCTCAAAGCGTCTTACTTTAGCTATTTGATAGGCGATCGCCAACTTTACCCCAGGCGTTCTGGCACGTGTGTATGGGTGCACACGCACACACACACACACACGCTCACACACACACACACACACACACACACACACACATACACATTCTCTCCGTCCTCTCTCTCTCTCTCTCTCTCTCTCTTTCTCTCTCTCGCACAAACACACACACGCGCGTGCGCACAACACACCATCTCTCCACGTCGACCATTAATATGGAAAGCTTAAAATATTTATAGGGACACCTAAAAGGATGATAGGATTCATTAGTATTTTACTAAGAGTTAGTTTCCCGGTTCTCTCGTAATATAGGGGGCTTGCCTCTTACGAGTTTTTTCTTTGTTTTGGTTGTTGTTTTTTGTCTTTGAAAAAAAATTTTTTTATTTCCGGAATTTAATATAATCTTTTGGTGTCCTGTCTCGCAGAAAAAAATCTGCATCTCTTTTGTCAGAAAGAAAACTCTTACCCGTTCGGCTATGATTCTTTTTCTGGGTCATCCCCCGAAATTCCTTGCAACAATACGGGATATTAACTTGAAAAAAAATCATCTTAATCAACACCTAATTGATAACTTATTTATATACCTCCTAATTATATAAGTAAGTAAAGTTGGCGACCCCCTAGTCGAGGGAGGCGACCAGAGGGGGGGGGCTCCATTTTCAATAGCTACAACACAAAGGTGTAGGGGAGGGCGCTACTCCTTTCCCAGAATTGCTCCACTTTAACCTTGATACGTACCTTATATTGCTGAGCGTTAAGCAAGGAGATATCAAGTACCATTTTTAGTCTTTGGTACGATGTGACCTGGGATTGAACCCAGGTCTTCCGGACCATTGGCTAACACTCTACCCACTAGGCCAATGAGCCGGTTAATGATTCCAAAAAGAGGAGGTATAAAAACGGTAAGAGCAAGTCCGAAGAAGAGCAGTGTCTCCAAATACCCGGTGCCTTCGATAAGTTTCCAGACTTTATTTTGTACAGGTATTTAAAATTGACGTAGACTCTTGAAAATTTAGTATATTATTGCTATACATCTTATGAGATGACTGACCAAACTTTATGATTTCAGGTTCAAATCAACAGCTACAGCAGCAATTGGAATACACCCTACTAAAGCCTGATAGTCACAGCTGGTGAATTTCAAAAATGCAATCTGAACGTGAGGACACTTTAGAAGAACGATATGCAATAAAATTCTGTTTTAAACTTGGAAAAAATGCCACAGAAACGTATGGAATGCTTCAGACTGCTTTTCGACCATTTTGCATGAATCGAGCATGAGTGTTTGAGTGGCATTAGAGAGTCAAGGAAGGCGGGGAGTCTGTGAGGGATGATGAGAGGTGTGGGAGGAGTAAAGAAATCAATACACTAGAGTTAATTGGCCAAAGGCTTAGGGCTAGGGTTACTATGTTGAGGTTTTAAGGGAGTTCAGTAAGAGATCCCGTCGCAAGAGGCCAGCACTCTTCAAATCTAGTCCGCGGCATTTCCACCAGGACCATGCATCAGTCCACAACTCCATCCTTGTCACAGACTATTTGACCAAGATGGGCATCAAGACAGTTCCTTACCCTCCCTATAGTCCAGACCTTGCTCCCCGTGGCTTTTCGTTATTTCCTGAGCTCAGAGGCTGTCGTTATGAGACAATTGCGGTGATGAAAGAGGCAGTGACGAAAGTCATTGACACGCTCACACAAGAGGACTACCATGGGGCCTTCCAGATGTTGTTGGAACGGTACAACAAGTTCATTTGAAGCCGGGGGAGATTACTTCGAAGGGGACTAGAGTTTCATGTGTGTACTATCAATAAAAATGCCCATGCCAAAATAAAAGTCAGGAAAGGTTATTGAAGGCACCTCGTTGTTGTACGGATTTACTTCACCTCTCTATCGTAGCCAACATGTTACACAAAATCAGCTATTCTCAACTTTTCTTCGTCTCTGCAATTTTTTCATTCATCAACAACGTTACAGATATTATTTATTACCGAAGTCAATAACATTAAGATTCTGTAATTAAAAACAAGAATATGTAGCAATCCCAATATAAGTACATCTGTACACAAAATTGCATAGACTTACCCAATGTCTCTGCTGTAAAAAGTATAATCAACCGTATTATTTAACCATAGCTTACATTTTCCTTTACCAGTTTCCGTACCAAATTGACTTTTTTACGACGATAACCATAACGCTGCTCATCAAATTTGAAAGTAGTGTATCAATTAAAAAAACATGTCAATGGTCGAGGTTGCGAGGAAATGGGAGTAGAGTCGAGTACTTTACAATAAAAGGGAAAGGATGTTTGCTCAAGTGTTAATGTGTCGCCTTCAACGGCGAAAATGGTGTCTCAGGTTCGCGGTAAAGTGTTTTAAGAGAGAGAGAGAGAGAGAGAAGAAGAAGAAGAAGAAGAAGAAGAAGAGGTGAGTGGTTTATGAATGTGAATGTGGGGGATAGCTTCTGAAACACATACATGACTGTTTTGACATACTCTGTTTAAAATAATAACCCTCTTGATAACGGTTAGCACACTGGTGGTTATCAACTAGTTACAGCGCTCAATAGCTGAGTCTAGAGCCTTTCAAAGTGTTCATATCGACCGCTGGAGGTGAATAAATGTTTTTCACATTGAATAAAAGCTTAGGAATCCACAGGGGGTGAATATACAAGTTTTCATTAATAAATCCTTTTATAACATGTGAATAGCAATCGCTGGATCATGTAGACTAGTTATTAGATATTGTATATCTATTAGAATGCCTAATTGACTGTGATGGCGACTAGCGATGGGTCGTTTACATACAACTCTTTCAAAATATATGGGTCATTTGAATAAACAAATGATCTGGCTTTGACCGAAAATATCCACATTTTTTCGGCATCGTTAACGACGCATATAATGGTTTTTTTTACGAAAGAAAACACTTGAAAGCAATTATATTTTAAACAAAATATTTTATTTAAAAAAAATGCTGAATTCTAGAAT
This sequence comes from Sepioteuthis lessoniana, assembly GCA_963585895.1. Taxonomy (NCBI): domain Eukaryota; kingdom Metazoa; phylum Mollusca; class Cephalopoda; order Myopsida; family Loliginidae; genus Sepioteuthis; species Sepioteuthis lessoniana. The sequence goes on from OY757943.1 coordinate 58,515,370, forward strand.
AACACATTTCTTATCAAATAATTTTTCTCATCATTTACAAAAAGATGATGAGAAAAATTATCTGATAAGAAGAATCAGGATATAGATTTTAAAAAGAAAGAAAACTAATGAAAAAGTAAAATGATTATACCATGCCTGAAATTCTAATTCGTATCCATGGTAACAGAGTTTTTATAAATAAAATTAAAATTAAGGCATCATTGTAGCGAGAGAAATCACGCGCGTGGCAGCTCAAAGTGTACACGAATATGTCTGTCGTGTAAAATGAGATCAGGGAGAGAGAAACTGGCGATTGGGGAGATCGAACTCACATCCTTCCGATCGTGAATCGTATTTGAAGTCAGGATTACCTACACGCTGGCGCGCATGTAAATTACGACATTGTGCGATTGATCCGGATGTGACATTTTGGTATGATTATTTAAGTTCTGCCTGAATGCACCGTCTTGGTGACGTACGGCAAGAGACAAGCTTGGATGTAGGACCGCTAAAGAAGATTGTTGCTGGCAAAAAGGAATTCATTGAAAGTAGCTATGATAACTGTCATTTTCAGCGTAAAAATTCGGCTATCCACCTATTAAGAAGACGACAACACAGCAACAGGACTTGAAATTGATTCCACGTGTTCAGTTACAAGAGACTCTTTTCTTTCTTTTGCTGACGAGACATATTATCCTCACCCCTCTTCTTTCAATTATTGACAAAAATATTCCACTCTAACCAAAAAGATCCGTTTCTTCACTCGTTAAATCAGTTTCAGTGTTTGTGGGGGGTATTATTATTTGATTGCACATTCCAGTTGAAATGACTATTCGTTATTTGGTACAAATTTAAATCTTGGAACGGAAAACAATTCAAGAATTATTCCCCCTAAACCCATCCTTCCTACTAAAAGACTATTCTTTCAATTAAAAATCTACCCTTCCAATTAAAAACCCATCCTTCCAATTAAAAATCCGCCCTTCCAATTAAAAACCCATCCTTCCAATTAAAAACCCATCCTTCCAATTAAAAATCCATCCTTCCAATTTAAAATCCACCCTTCCAATTAAAAATCCATCCCTCCAATTAAAAATCCATCCTTCCTATTAAAAATTCATCCTTCCTATTAAAACCCCACCCTTCGAATTAAAATCCCACCCTTCCTATTAAAATCCCGCCCTTCCAATTTAAAATCCACCCTTCCAATTAAAAACCTATCCCTCCAATTAAAAATCCATCCCTCCAATTAAAAATCCATCCCTCCAATTAAAAATCCACCCTTCCAATTAAAATAGCTACTACAACGAGGTGGAAGGTAGGGCGCTACTCCTTTCCCTGCATCGCTCCACTTTACTTTTGATAATTACCCTATAATGCCGAGTGTCAAGCAAGGAGTTAACAAAGGAGTTACCATTTTTTTGAGTCTTCGGTATGACTCAACCTGGGATTGGCCATGTTGGCCACTACATCAAGAGTACTCCCCCATCTTCTTATAGTAAAACAAAAGATACAAAACCATGAATGCATTCTGTCGACTTTTACAGGAATGTGAATGTAAAATGAAGTGGACTTAGAAGCAGCTAGATTTAATGCAAAGTCATTTTAATGTGGTGGGCCATCAAGGTAGTTTTCTGCCTTTGTATAAATCTTCTGTTATTTATATTTACCCAACCCCTCCGCTCGGGCATGATATATCAAAAGGTCAATTTTTAAGCGAAGTTTAACAGGTTTGAATTCAGAGTTTTCCTTCTCCTAAACTAGTTGCCTTATCAAGGCTAAAGAAACTAGTCTGCCCTACTATTTACCCATAGCTGGAGGGAGAATAATTGGATTCATACCTTTCCCAAGGGTATTAGTACTATGTGAAATGCAGTCAGCCTCATCCAGGGTTTGAACTCGTGTCACTGTGTCCATTTCCTACGACGATAACCATTACACCACGGGCACCTCCCCCACACAATATATCTCCCGTTATTTGCCATTTTAGGCGCTTGTGTAATGCCAACGATGTGGATGAAGCAATGGTTGAGTACATGAATCAGGCAGCATATCTCATCTGCTGTAACATAATGGCCGTGGGATTTCGGTTTATGCCTTTGGGTTTAGTTAGGCTGAGAACCTTTCGGCTCAGCACATGGGTTAGTTAGGTGCAGCATTAATACAGGTGTTCACACGCATGCGCGGGCGGAGCGGACGTGTCACTCAGAGATGTCACAATAGCCCGAGATGGGAAACGGAGGCTAGCGAGTGCGAATGACGTCACGCACCGGAAGCGCGCGAAGGATTTGGGGGGGATTTAGAAAAAGTCAGTTAGTTGAGATGAGACCTGCGTCGGGAGATGACGGTTGGTTTTCGCTTGCTCGCGGAGACCTTTGTGGCGGGTGCCACACGTGTTGGTTGGGGGGAAAGCCAGTATAGAAAGAATGTGCCTCTCTCTCCTTATGTCGAAGAACCTTTAAACTCAAAGGTAATGAAAAGTTTCGTACCTGAACTGAGAAGTCGTTACGTGTTTTTCGAATTTCGAGATTCCTATGTTCTGTGTTATATATATATATATATGAACATCCCGTGTACATTTCGCATATTCATGTAGATGGTTATGGTACATTTAGTATCCTGGGTATAACATTAAATTGTATCTGATATTGAGGCACAACTCTTGGGTTTGGGGAATGTGGAGTACATTTTCATTATCATTACTCCCAAGTCCATTCAGATCCAAAGTGTTAGTATCTGTTAGGGTCTATGGATCAAATAAAACTGTTAAATCTTTAGGTATTATTATCAATATTCAATAGAATTATTAGTGTTAAATTGCAATACTTGAAACCCTTTAACTGTGCCCAAACAAATAATTTATATTAGATAGTATTATTAGTGTTTGATAGCAGTACTTAAAATCATTTAACTGTGTGCAAATAGAACAATTACTGTTAGATGGTAATAGATAGATTAAAAAGATTTGATTGTGCGCAAACAAATGATAAATATCAAATACAATTCTTAGTATTACATAGGAATACTTGTATAACAAAGCCATACATGAATATGGATATGTGAAATATACATAGAATGTTTATAACTCACATAGGAATCCCGAAACACAAAAACACTTACGACTTCTTAGTTCAGGTTGGAAACTTTTTTTTATTAACTTTGAGTTAAAAGGTTTTTCGATATGAGGAGAGAGGCACAATCTTTCTAAGCTGGCTTTTCCATCTGCTTCAAACCACGTGCGGCACCCGCCGCAAGGCCTCGGCGAGCTCCGAAAGTCAACCTTCTTCTTCGGAGGCAGGAACTCAACTCACACTGACTTTTCTCAAATCCCCAAAATCCTCCGCGCACGCTTCCGGTGCATGACGACATTCACATCCCTCTGGTCATATTTTCTTTCTGGGATTTTTGTTTTGACATCTCTGAACGACACATCCTCCCCGCGCGCGCGTGAAGACCTGCGCTCATGTTGCACCTAACTAACCCATGCGCTAAGTGAAAGTTTCTCAGGCTAACTAAACCGAAAGGCAAGAAATTCCTCAGCCATTATATTACACTTGCAATTATTGTTTATAAACAAATGATTAATATCGAATAGAGTTAAGCCTGTTGAATCGCTCACATATATGACATAGAGGGCGCTCAAACAGACGCCCTCAGCATAATTTGCTTAAATGTCAATATCTTACGCAAGTGACACAATACGCCCTTCTGTCCCTGAATGCACAGTTTTAGGTGCAGTAATGCACATGGGTGTCTTTGTGGATGTGTCTATGCGAGTATATTTGCATATAGGCATAGTGCATTCGTATGCACATGCATGTCAGTGCAACTGTATCAGTATTCATGTATGACGTTAAAGGTGGAGGATATGTATTTATATGGATGAGTGTATAAATTGGCGACTTCAGTCGAGGATGACCCGAAGTTTCCTCTTTCAATAGCTACCAGGGGAGGGCGCAACTCCTTTTCCTGGATTGCTCCACTTTACCCTTGATCCTTACCTTATTGTGCTGAGTGTTAACCAAGGCTGCATCAAGTACCATATTTTGAGTCTTTGGTATGACTCGACCTGGGATTGAACCCGGGTCTCACGGACCATTGTCGAACACTCTACTCATTGTACAGTTGAATCAAAAGGATTGTTAAGCAAGTTAGGGAGATCGGCAGATTTTAATAGGTGATAAAAAAAACTGAAAGATTTCTCGATGGGGATGAAAAGATTAGTTTTTAATGTCTGTAATAAAGAGAAATCTTTGCAGCTTGTACAGTCAAAGTTCAGTTGCCAAGAACATCATTTTCTAGAATACTTTAGTTTTGGTGGGTCCATGCAAGAAAAACAGTTTTCTTTTCCGGGAGCGTGGGCCCATATATTCAAGATGGAAGTCAGGAAGAGATCAGTTTCAGCTAGATTGGTCGTTGGAATGGGTTCCTACATCTGCTCACTGTCCAGTGGAGGTTTGGTTTGGTTTCTTTGTTTAATGGCATATCAACTCTTTTTAGGTTATTTAATGCCAAAGCCATTATCCTAGAAGAACAGTAGTGGTACTATTTAATCCATAGCTGGGAGGATAAGGGGGGGTTATACATTTCCCAAGGGTATTTTTCCGAAAGTGAACGTGGAGTACGAACTCGCGAACTACGATTCCGCAGTCCATCGCTTTAACCATTACACCACGAGGACACCCCCACTGTCCAGTGGAGTTGGTCACAAGAAAAGGCAACCCAAGAAACCATATTAGGGTCAAATCACTTAGGTTGAAGTGATAAGTCTTAAACACGTCACCCCATGTTTGGATCGAGAGAAATTGTTATTATTAAAGACGGCAATACGATTTTTCCACAGGTTCCTTTTGTTTGTTTTGTTTTTAACAAAATCCATCGGTCGATAGATCTCCTTTTAAAAACAAATACATCGTTGGGGTCGAGATATCGGTTCGCCAGAGAGATTGGTTGACACAGACAATAACTGGCACATGCAGACATTACAATTGAATGTTTCTGGATTTAAGGAAAGACATGAAAGAAAATCTTTCGATTTCCCACCCCCTTCCTCTTTCTGATCCATTGTTTTCGTGGTCCCACATTTGACATCTTATTCAAATGTACATCTGACTTATACGTGTATTAATTGATTTTTCTATATCTCTCTTTTTGATTTGCCTATAACCTTCTTTCATCTCAACATTTTATTGTTATCGAATTTCTTTGAATGATACCTGAAAAAAAAAAAAAAAAGAGACAAAAAAGCGCTTGATCATGATATCAAAATAATAAAAGAAAAATATTTCCGGCATTTTTTCGAAATATTCATTTTATTTTGTAGCCACCTTTTCAAAAGAGCAGACGACAACAAAGTTTGAATATGTTATATCCTTTCTTTAATACTTGCTGGGAATTGGTGTTTCTTCAGGAATACGGAAAGTATGATTTCACCCAATGTTGTTTACGATATGGAAACCTTGGGACTCCCGCTTAGTTTGTTCCATTGGTGGGGGATTAAATAGGTTGATTGGTTTCTTTATTTAATGGCATATCAACCTTTGTAGGATAGTTAACGTCAAAGTTATCCTTCTAGAAGAACAGTAGTGGTACTATTTAACCCATAGCAGGGAGGATAAAGGGGTTCATGCCTTTCTTAAGGGTATTTGTCCTAAAGTGAAAGTAATAACATAACTGGAGTTCGAACTCGCTTACTACGATTCCGTAGTCTATCATTTTAATTATTCGATGGGACCTTAATAAATAAAAATTTTAACAGCAATTCAAAAAATGTTGTCTCCATAATCAAATGCACAAACTCGGACGAGATATGTATTGGTTGGACTTAAGCACGAAACAATAGAGTCTTCTTACCTAAAAGTAACATTTAATTACAAAAAAAAAAAAAAAGAAAACCTTTTCTAGCAAAACAACTATATGAATGCAACGAAGGAGACTTTAAAATAATGCCAATATACCAGACTGTGGATTATTCATTACTCCTAATAAGATAAATAAAAACTTCATAGACATATTTATAACAACATTATACATAAATACATGTGTATATATATATATATATATATATATATATACAATAAATAAACTAAGAAATCATAGACTAGAACCAAAAGGAAGGAAAAACAAAGCAAGACCCAATGAGGAGAAAAATCTACGAGGGTAGGAATATATGAGTGTACATACGTTCACACGTGTGTACACGCGCAAGTGCAAATACACACAGAGTACACGCTTATATATTCATTCACAAAAAAGAACATTTACATTGATCAGAGGGTTTCGAGAACAACCAACTCCGATTCACAGACACAAAATTGGAATAAACAAATCAAAACAACCTATCAAAACAATCTTTACTATAAAGAGAACAACCTGAAATTAACATAACAATTCGAATCTCCTGAAGAGGACGTAAGAGTCTCAAATACGTGTAGAGTACACGAATATGAAATAGTAGAAACCTGCATACTAAATTTGAAATCATTAGCGGACGTATTCATTTCAATATATATATATATATATATATAATTAAATAGTGTTGTGATCTTTTATCTACATATTTTTGTTAGGATCCTTTTTAGTCACCGGCCGGATAGGCTAATAAATTTTCTGTTATTAATTGGTTCCCAGGAACTTTCAGACCCATCTTTAGCCATCATCAGGGGGTGTATATATGGCAAAAGCAACATAACCTTTGTAATTACAATGCAACTTTCTAAGAATTAAGCATTAAGTGTTTATAATAGTGTTATGTTGTAGCATTTGTTTTTTAAATTTGGTTCTATAAATAGCAACAGCAGCTGAAGGCATTTGAGTACATTAGTACTGGTTTCGAAATGAATTTTATTGAGGTTAGGATTTTTATTTCTGTAATCTTTGTTTGCTATTTTGTTTCTCTGATAAGGCGGACTGGGCTCTTTAATCTTGGTATGGCAACCTGTATAGGAGAAAGAAGACCCAGAATGCAACCTCCACTTAGAAATTGACCTTGAGTCGCATCCAGCTCCTGGCAGAGATGTTAGATATAAACACACACACACACACACACACACACACACACACACACACACACACACACACACACACATATATATTTATATATGTATATTCATACTTGTGTAATGACAATAGAAAGACAAAATTGCAAAGGTGGGTGTCCTCGTGGTGTAATGATTAAAGTGTAGTAAGCGAGTTCATACCCCAGTCTCAGTATTACCTTCACTTTCAGGCAAATACCCTTGGGAAAGGTATGAACCCCCTTATCCTCCCAGCTATGGGTTAAATAGTACCACTATTGTTCTTCTAAGAGAACTGCTTTGGCATTAAATAACCTACAAGGATTGACATGCCATTAAGCAAAGAAACTAAACCAAATTTGCAAAGCGATTCGGATCAATATGGTGGGGTGGGGCGACAGAAATAACGAAATGGAAATCCAATGTAGCCAGCAATATAAAAAACATCGAACGCCTGGGCCAATAAGGGAATAACGAAATATATATTTATATATATGTTTGTGCATATGTATAATGTACATTTCTATGTCTGTATAATGTGTACATCTACATATATGAGTGTATGTGTGTGAAATTAAATTAAATATTTACGTTGTTTCAGTATTAGTCTTGTTCAACAAAATACTTTGGGATTTCTCTATACGGGCAAATCGATAATTTCAAAGCAGCAAACCAGATGTTGTCACAATAAACAAATGAAACGAAATCTGTTATACACCAGACGGTAATAAAATTGAAAAAAAAAAGAAAAGATTTCGTAAAACAAACCCCAAAACTTAGAAATATATTGTTTCAATGAATTCAAAAACATATATTTTTTCACGAGTTGGTGTCTCACATTTCTTGTACACAAAAATAAAAGTACATCGTATATGTTTACATAAATCCTCAGCAACAATATGGTTGTGACACAAGATTGATTTTTAAGCAATGTAAGTAAAGTTCTCTCCCTGTAGTCGAGGGCAATCAGAAGGCTCCCTTTTCAATAGCTACTACACCGAGGTGAAGGGGAGAGCGCCACTTCTTTCCCTGGATTGCTCCACTTTACCCTTGATACGTACCTTATATTGCTGAGTGTTAAGCAAGGACGTATCAAGTACCATTTTAAAAGTCTTTGGTATGACGCTACCTGGGTTTGAACCCAGGTCTACCGGACCATTGGCGAATACTCTACCCACTAGACCACTGTTGTCTTACTCCTGAAGAGGTTGTCTTACCAAGGCTAAAGAACCCACTTTTATCCATAGCTGTAGGGAACGTTACCAGTAAGTGAAATACAATCTACTTCGCCCAATATTTGAACGCGGATCACCTGTTCCATTCACAACGATGACTTATAACTTGTAAGCCTAAAATAAAAGTGCATGAATACATACAAAGTGCATTTGGATTGTATTTTTGTTGTATCGTGGTAAGGAAAAGATACACAAAATCCTACTAGCGTACGGCATACCTAAAGAAACCGTAGCGGCAATAACGATTCTCTATAGAAACACTAAAGTAAAAGTACGATCACCAGATGGAGACACAGAATACTTCGACATTGTAGCAGGAGTACTACAAGGGGACACGCTGGCTCCGTATCTCTTTATCATTTGTCTAGACTACGTACTTAGAACATCGATTGACAAAATCAAAGAGAATGGCTTCGAACTGACGAAGAAAAGAAGCAGAAGATATCCCGCAACAACAATTACCGACGCCGACTACGCCGATGACATAGCGATACTGGCAAATACACCTGACCAAGCCGAAACACTTCTGCATAGCCTGGAACGAGCAGCAGCAAGCATAGGCCTCCATGTTAATGCACACAAAACGGAATATATGTGCTATAACCAAACGGGGGACATCTCCACTCTAGAAGGAACCCCTCTTAAACTAGTAGACAAATTCACGTACCTAGGAAGCAGCGTCGAATCAACCGAAAAGGACATCGAAACGAGGTTAACGAAAGCATGGACAGCTATCAATAGGCTATCGACTATATGGAAATCAGACCTAACCGATAAAATGAAACGCAGTTTCTTCCAGGCAGCGGTCACATCGATACTGCTATATGGATGCACTACATGGACGCTAACAAAACGGCTCGAGAAGAAACTAGATGGCAATTACACAAGAATGCTGCGTGCAATCCTCAACAAGTCCTGACAGCGGCACCCCACGAGACACCAACTGTACGGCCACCTGCCCCCTATCACGAAATCTATTCAAGTTAGGCGAGCCAGACATGCTGGACATTGCTGGAGAAGCAGAGATGAACTCATAAGAGATGTACTCTTATGGATCCCCACACACGGCCGCGCAAAAGCAGGACGACCAGCACGAACGTACATTCAGCAGCTGTGTGAGGATACAGGATGTTGTCCTGAAGACCTGCCTAGGGCAATGAACGATAGGGAGGAGTGGCGAGAGAGGGTCAGGGATATCCGTGCTGCCAGCACGATATGATGATGATGATGATTTATTAACTCAAGTGGTACAGACCGACTAGTGGTATAAGTCTCGCGCTGTTGGTGTTACGTCCGAAGTGTGTCTTACTACTGACCAACGTCCTTCAGAGCCGTCTTTCTGCTTCTGCTTCTGCTTTTGTATGCTTCAGAAACACGGCGTCTTTTATACTTCCTCGATACCGGAATTCACGTGGTACGAGCCACTATACAACAATTTTGTTTATCCTCGTTGATGAGCCTTAGAATATATAAATTGTATCCTCTGCTGAAGACTAAGACCCACCACCTACGGGTTTTCCTGGGTATGATACTAAACTTCATCCGGTGATGAGGCTTCAGTTCAAGATCTCTTGAGAATGTTGAATGCTTATTCATGGTCATTACTCCCAGGTCCACTGTGAGTAATGGTCATTAATGTGAGTAATGGTCATTACTCCCAGGTCCACTGTGAGTAATGGTCATTAATGTGAGTAATGGTCATTACTCCCAGGTCCAATCAATGGGTGAAATAGATATATTTAAAAATTATTCCTATTATATGGAAATAGTCAATAGCATATAACTATATGCAAATTAATAGAATTAAAAGTTTCGTTAAACTAACATAGTTTACTAAGGATTATCATTTGTAACTGGAAACCATATAATTTCTAGCAAATTATTAGTGATAGATAGGAATACTTGAAACAATACAATTGCAAGCAAATTATTAGTGATAGATAGGAATACTTGAAACTATATATTTGCTTGCAAATTATTGGTGTTAAATGAAAATACTTGAAACCATATAATTGCTAGCAAATTATTAGTGATGGATAGGAATACTTGAAACCATATAATTGCTTGCAAATTATTAGTGATAGATAGGAATACTTGAAACCATATAATTTGTACGCAAATAAATGATTATTGAATAGGAGTAGTTACTTTAAATGATATAATTTTATATAAATTATTTGCATTAGATAAAAATATTTTATATCATTTAACTGCGTGTCAATTTTATCATGTTTTACAAGGAATAATAGAATTTCGGTATCTTTAATTTAGAAAAACACGTTTTAGGAAAAAATTCTTAGGCGTGTACTTATTTATGGATGTCACTGTAATGAAAATGCCTTTCGTTCATACATGAAACACAACTCATTCGGTTGGAGCAATAGAATGCACCAACTTAATCTCTGCAGGAGATTAAGCCCCACCCCCACAACAAGTATCCCGGATATGACACCACCAAAACATCTGATGGTGAAGCGCCAATAATACTGGACCTCTTGGTAATGTGGAATATCTCATCATTGCCATTATTCCCAGGTGAACCCTGACCCGGAGTGGTAGTACCCGTTAGGGATCCATTAATGTGTCGAGTAGAATTGTAAGACCATTTAACGGTGTGCAAACAAACGACTCACATTAGATTGAATTGTTACTTGAGACCATCTAACCGTGTAAATAAAACAATACACTGTGTGCAAACAAAAATTAATACGAAATAGAATTTTTCATGTTAGGTTGGAATACTTTAAACCATTTAACTGCAAATGAATGGTGTTGAATAGAATTATTCGCGTTGAATAGCAATACTTTAAACCATTTAACTATGTGAAAATAAGACTTGAAACCGTTTCACAATATGCATACAAATAATTTAATTTGATTATTAGTGTTATAGAGCAATACTCAAAACCCTTTAACTATGAACAAACGACTGCAATAGTTGTGTGAAAATAAATTACCTCTAATTCATTTAAAATTAAGATTACCCTCAAATTATTCACTTTCAATTGATATGTAAATTCGTTTAACTGTGTGCAAACAAGTGACGGATGTTAAATTGAATTAATATTAAATTGCAATTCTTGAAAACCATTTAAGTGGGTCGTTTGAAAATGTTACCAACAAACTATTTGTTTACAAATCATATATTTCGTATATGTTTAAACATGATTTGCCCCCTAACGAGTGTCCTGTATATGACACTAAACAATCTGATGGTGAGGTTCCAGCAGTGCTGGAGCTTTGGGGAATGCGGAGTACCCCTTCATTACCATCGCTCCCAGGTCCACTCTGACCCGGAGTAGTAGCACCTGATAGGGCCCTATCTATGGGTTAAATAGAACTAACAGCATACTTATGCCAAACAGAATTGAATAAACTGAATAGCTTGAAATAGAAACTTTTTTGACAATTAAACCGTACTTACAGTTAAACTGCGTGCTTATGCTTAACTGAATTATTTCAAATAGAACTGTTTTTCGACATTAAAACTGTATTTACACTTAACTGAATTATTACATATAGCTGCTTGAATAGTTTGAAATGGAAATGTTTTTGACAATTAAACTGTGTAATTATGCTAAACTGAACTGTTTTCAATAGAACAGATTATTTACATAAAAATGGATTTGGCGTTAAATAACCTACAAAGGTTGATATGCCATAAAACCAAACAAACCAAACCAAACATGATTTGGCATTAAATAACCTACAAGGGTTGATAGGACATAAAACTCAGACAATCAAATCATTCAAGAAACAAAATACATTTATTACTGAATAACAATATATACTTTATATGAATGAAAAACTTTTTTAAGTTACAGGGTTTTACAGCTACAGTGTTTGGTGATAAATCATACCTAATGATATCCGTTCCTCTACAAAAAGTAAAATCCAGACATCTTTGGTCCGCAAGAAATCTTTTAATTGAAAACAAAAATTGCTAATGACCTGACTGTAGGGTTGTATTCCCTTGTAAGGCAACCCCCATAAATGGGAGGCGTCCTGGATATGATACTAAAATGCATTTGATGGTGAGATGCGGGGAATTCAGAGTACTCCTTCGTTTCCATTACTCCCAGTTCCACTGTGACCCGGAGTTATGGTATCTGTTAAGGTACAATCTATGGTTAAAATGGATCTGTTTAAAAAAGATTTCTTCTTCAAAAGAAATACTTAATGCCTTATAATTGTAAATTATTTGCATTAAAAATAGTTACTTGAAGCTATTATTGTTTATAAAGGGTTATTATTTGTTACTGTTTGCTGATAAATAATTATTATTAATAAGAAATAATTACTTGAAACCATATAATCATTTGTATTAAACAGGAATACTTGAAACCATACAACTGTGTGCAAATTATTTGTATTAGACAGGAATACTTGAATCCATACAACTGTGTGCAAATTATTTGTATTAGATAGGAATACTTGAAACCATACAACTGTGTGCAAATTATTTGTATTAGACAGGAATACTTGAATCCATACAACTGTGTGCAAATTATTTGTATTAGACAAGAATACTTGAAACCATACAACTATGTGCAAATTATTTGTATTAGATAGGAATACTTGAATCCATACAACTGTGTGCAAATTATTTGTATTAGACAGGAATACTTGAAACCTTACAACTGTGTGAAAATTATTTGTATTAGATAGGAATACTTGAAACCATACAACTGTGTGCAAATTATTTGTATTCGATAGGAATACTTGAAACCATACAATAAAATAACCCAAGATGGGTAGATATGCCATTAAAAACAATCAACCATAAAAATTTGTTCGGGATGTTTTTGTCGATCCATAGATGGGACCCTTGGAGGTACTCAAACACTCATGTTATAGTCGGCTAGGGCTGCATAATACACCGACTGCATCTCTGCAGAGGAGTAAGACACCCCCAACGAGTGTCCTGGATATGACACTAAACAATCTGATGGTGAGGTTTCAGTATTTTTTCAGCTTTAGGGAATGCAGAGTACTCCTTCATTGCCATTGCTCCCATGTCTACTCTTGCCCCGAGTGGTAGCACTTGATAGTGTCCTATCTATGTGTTAAAGAGAACTAAACACTGTACTTATACTAATTGTTTGAAATAGAACTGTTTTGACATTCAAACTGCGTATTTATGCTAAACTGAATTGTTTGAAATAGAACTGCTTTACATTTAACTGTGTGTAAACAGCAAACTGTACTTATGCTAAACTGAATTGTTCGAAACTGAACTTTTTATGTATAAAAATAGATTTGGTATTAAATAATCAACAATGGTTGATTTGCCATAAAACCAAACCAAACCAAACTAAACCTAATACCTAATAATATACGTTTTAATTGAATAGTGTTCGATTGAAAAATTTAGGGTGTACTTATCTATGGTCAATTTAATAGATCAGTGAGTTAAGCAATTAAAACATGAGACCCAGTCGGGCATAAGGCCATCCACACGCACACACTCAACGAGTGTGCGTATTGTGACTCTAAACAGTCAGATAGTGAGGCTCCAATCCGAGTGCTTTGGGGGATGTGGAATATCCCTTTACTCTCAGGTCCATTAAAGCCCGGAGTACTTGTACCTGTTAGGGTCCCATCTATGGATCATATAGATCTATTTACTCATTACCAATACCTGAAACCATTTAACTGTGTGCAAACAAATCATCAATGTTAAAATCAATTACATGGCTATAATTGAAACGATTTAAATATGTGTAAATGAATGAATGGTGTTGAATAGAACTATTGGAGTTAGGAAGCAATATTTGAAATCATTTACCTAGTGCAAACAAATGAACTCAGACTTGTTTGAAAACTGTTATCTACCAACTATTCACTAACAAATTATATATATATATATATATATATATATATATATATATATATATATATATATCATCATGTCGTGCCGCCAGCAGGGATATCCCTGACCCTCTCTCGCCACTTCTCCCTATCATTCATCGCTTTTGGCAGGTCTTCAGGGTTACATCCCGTATCCTCACATAGCTGCTGTATGTATGTTCGAGCTGGTCGTCCTGCTTTTGCTTGACCATATGCGGGGGTCCAAAGGAGTACAGCACTGATGAGTTCGTCCTTGCTTCTCCAGCAGTGTCCTGCGTGTCTGGTTCGTCTAACTTGTAAAGTTTTCGTGATGGGAGGCAAGTGGCCGTATAGCTGGTGCCTTGTGGGGTGTTGTCGCCAGGACTTGTTCAATATTGCTCTCAACATTCTTGTGTAATTGCCGTCTAGTTTCTTCTTCAGCCGTTTAGTTAGCGTCCATGTAGTGCATCCATATAGCAGTATCGATACAACCGCTGCCTGGAAGAAACTGCGTTTCATTTTATCGGTCAGGTCTGATTTCCATATGATCGAGAGCCTATCGATAGCTGTCCATGCTTTCGTTATATATATATACAACCAAGTGGATAGAGTGATCACCAACCGTCCGAGAAGCCGAGGTTCAATCCGAGGTCGAGTCATATCAAAGACTCAAAAAATGGTACTTGATGTCGCCTTGATTAACACTGAGCATTATAAGGTAAGGATCAAGGGTAAAGTAGCGGAATATAGGGAAAAGAGTAGCACACTATTCTACACCTAAGTGTTGTAGCTATTGAAAAGGGAGCCTTCGGGTCACCCTCGATTACGATCACCTACTATATATATATATATATAAACAGAATTCGGCATTAAATTACCCACAAGGGTTGATATGCCACAAAATACAACCAAACTAAACCAATTGATACATGAGACATAATTTGTGAACGAAACTGAATGTTTTTATAATGAATTATATTTATGAGGTCATTATTCATTTTTAAAGTTATATGAGTTTGCTATATCAAGTAAGAAACGCATGGTATTAAATTAGAAATTTAGCGTACCTGTACGTAAAAGACATCAATGTGAGGTTTCATAAAAAATAAGTTAGACGGTTTTATATACTAAAAAAAAAAAATCTTTTGTGAGAACTTCACAACATTTATTTGTGGATACACAGCATATATATGAATATGCATCTGTTACTGTACAAACGTCAAATGGAGACAATGAAACCCGGTCATATAGCACTCTCTGAACCTGTGACCAAAGAGGTGTGTGTGTGTGTGTGTGTGTGTGTGTGTGTGTGTGTGTGTGTGTGTGTGTGTGAAGTCGAGGAAAATGGAGATACTGACAGTTTTCTATGTAGATATAACTGTACAGCGGAAGTGAATATTTTAGTTTCATGAAAAAAAGAGAAAATTAAGTATAGGGCTGGCTAAATTATTACATACTGTGCTATACTTAAATATCTAGACTTCCATGATCAAAATGGTAAAAATGGCGCTCATGAAAGAGAGGATGAAATAGAAAGAAGGGAAAGAGATAATTTATGAGGGAATGAATAGAACGAGTGCAAATTGTGCTTCGCTTGATAATCAAGGCTTCCGTGATTAAAATGGTTGAAGTGACGTTCATGAAAGAGAGGATCATTTAGGAAGTTGTGAGGGGAAGCAAAGCAAGACGATAATTGACTACTTTGCTTTCCACCAGTGATAGGGGGCCAAGTTCAAGCCCAGATAAAAACGATGATTTCAGAGCTGATTTTCTGTGCAGGCAAGGCTGCTCCTCACTTTAAAAGACTAGTAAAATAACTTCTAATTATGTTCCCTGAAATCTTAAAAGAAACCGCTATCTTCTGACAATGCTCACCTGGAACCGTAAAGACTCAACGCCTTCGGGGCCCGTGGTGCAACAGATAGAGGCGTTGTCAGAAGATAGCGGTTTCAATTCCTACCCAAGCCGGCCAGAGGTTTACTTGGTCAAAAACGTGGTGCGATAGACAACAACTATGGAAGGCAGTAATTACTGGGGATACGGTTACAAGACTCAGCATTCCTATCCGAGGTCGCGGTAAATCACCTGAAGAAGGCCAGAAGTGAAATTTGGCCGAAACGTAGTGAAAGAAGAAATAACACAAAAACTACCGAGATGAGGACAAAAAGTCCGCAATAAATGAAAATTAATTCTCAGATTAAGAAGCCTCATCTCAAAATGATTCCAGTTAAAAGACAATAATTGTTTTATTCTCGCATAAATATTTGTTTTGAGATTATTTAAAATGATGGCCAATCGAACAGAATGCGCCACGTTTGAACAGAAGTCTGTCATCAAATATTTTGATGGCTGAAAAATGCAAATCATGTGAAATTTACAGAAGAATGTGTAGAGAGAATCATGTTTTAGCGAAGAAAAAAATGTTTACAAATGGATTGTCACTACGAACCTGAGTCGAAAAGACAGTCTATGGAGTTGGAAAAAGTTCCGGGCGCAATAGTCAATAAAGAAGGTCACGCTGACAGTCTTCTAAGACATGAAAGGGATTATCACTTGAAAAAGTTCAAACTGTAAACAGTGCTTCCTATTGCCAAATCCTTAGGCAATATTCTTTATTGAATGACCCTCGTATATTTAAAAGCCTGCAATAAATAAAATAAAGGAAAGTGTTTGATATAACATTTCAGCACCTTCTGATTACATTCTTATATATACAGGTTATCTAAAAAAGGGGCCGTTTCAAAAATGTATTTAAAAGTATTTAAGATAGTGATACGCATAATAAAGTTTTGTAAAGAAACAGTTGAAGTTTATTATTAAGGCTTTCAGCAGCACCAGATGTTGCATTGTAAACCTGAGTGTAAAAGACTATTGCTGTTGAGAAGGCATTTTGTCTAATTGAATTAAATGAAATGAATACTGTTATTGTTGTAAGTTTTAGAACCCATTTCGGTTTGGGTTCTTTGTTTTAATGGTATGTCAACCTTCGTGGGTTATTCAGTGTCAAAGGCATCCTTGAAGAAGAACAGCAGTGATACTATTTGACCCATAGCTTGAGTTCGTACTTTTCTCAATTAGTCCGAAGTTGAACGTAACAGCGCGAATGGAATTCGAACTCGCTACCTTCAATGTCACAGACCAGCACATTAGCAACTACATCATGGAGACTTCGAGAGAGAATCCGTTTCGGGAAATCAATGCCGATTAGTCGACCCGTCTACAATTAGTACGATCTAGAAAATAGAAATAGGAAGAAAAACAACTGTATGGATATTTCAAGCGACAAACAAGGGAGATTGCACTTGAGAAGACTTGAACATAGCTACGAAAGGGAAACCTCGAGAAAAACTGAATCTCTTTTGATAGTAGCACAAAATAACGTCGTAAGGACCAATTTTATTAAAGCGAAAATTGATATGATTCAAAAAAATAAGCCGTGTACATAATGTGGGGAAAAAGATGAGACGGTTAATCACATAATAAGCGAATGCAGCAAACAAGCACCAAAGGAGTACAAGACTAGACACGACTGGGTGGGAAAGGTGATCCACTGGAATTTTATGATACAAGCAGATCACTTAATCCTGTCTAGAAGACTAGATCTCGTGTTAATTAACAAGAAACAAATAACTTGACGCCAAATGGATTTTTCCCTTCTGGTCGATCACAAAGTAACAAATAAAAGAAAACGAAACGATAAATAAAAAGCTGAACCTTCCCAGATAATGGAAAAACCAGGGAACATGAGAGTGACTGTTAATGTTGGCTAGGATATTCAGAAAAGTCCTGGAGACATGAGGAGACTTGCTTTCAGTTATACCTTGACGAATGACCACCAGTTAAAGTTGATTTGATAAACTCATGATGATATTAATAATAATATGGCTAAAAAAGGGAAACTTTAAAAGAGAAATTGAATCTCTTCTATCAGCATAAAAAAAACGCCATAAGGACCAACAATGTTAAAGCGAACATAGATAAGACGCAACAGAATAGCAAGTTTAGATTATGCATTGATGGAAACGAAACGATTAATTTCATAATAAGCGAATGCTACAAACTAGCACAAAAAGAGTACAAGACTAGGCACGACTGGATTGGAACGGTGATCCATGTAGAATTATGCAAAAAATTAAATTTTGACTATATTACCAGATAGTAGGTTCTCTTTTTTTTTTTTTTTTTTTGCTAATCATCAGGAGGTCTGGTCTTCTAATCGGGGTTATATGGTCTATTTGTATCTTAAAACCTCTGAGAATTTTATACGTCTCGTTCTCTCCGAAGGATTCTGGTTTATGCACAAACCTGAATAATTCGGAAAAAAAGAAGAGATTAGTGGACTTTCCGTCTCTGCGGACCACAGAGTTTAAATCAAAGAAAATAAAAAGAGAGACAAACTCTTAGACCTTGCCTGAGTACTAAAATAAATTATGGAACAGGAAGGTGGTGGTGATACCAATTGTAATTAATGCGCTTGGAACAATCTCCAAAGGCTTAGCAAAGGGGCTGGAAGAATTGGAAATTGGAGGACGAGTCGAGATCATCCAAATTACAGCTTTATGAAGACCAGCCAGAATACTGAGAAGAGTCCTGGAGACTTGAGGAGACTTGCTGTCACTAAGACTCCTGTAAAAGACCATCAGCTTGCGCTGATGCGAGAAACTCGCATAATGATAATAGAATATACTAAGAGAATGCAGCAAACTAGTACAGTGTAACCCGGATATAAGAGACCCAGATATAAGAGATCCTGATATAAGAGACCCGGGTATAAGCGAGATTTTATTTGGTCCCGATTTAGAGCCTATGTTAATGTATAAAAATTAAACTCGGATATAAGAGACCTCGATATAAAAGAAACCCGGATATAATAGAGATTTTCTCTGGTCCCGTCGTCCCCGATATAAAAGAGTTCGTTTTAAGTGACAGTGTGATGTCGTAAATCGGTCAAACAGAGGTCAGTTAGAGAGAGAGTGAAGTTCAATGACTTAATCTTGACTCGCCTAGAGACACGGTGTGTCCAATCTGTACCTTATGATTTTGCTTTGTGTGTCTAAGGGTAGCGCCGCCCGCTTTTTTGCCGACTTTGCTTGTCATTGCATTTACTGGACAGTACTTTCACCTTACCCACTGTTCTGTTGAGTCAGAAGTTTGTCTGTTTGTTAATTTTGCCACTGAAAACCGTTTGCTTGCGATCATTGCGATTAGTGATGTCGGCGTCGGCGTCTCAACGAAAAACTCTGAGCATTTATGATCAGTTGGAGCTCATCGACGATGTCAAAGTGAAGAAACTCAAACTGGCCACTGCAGCCAAAAAGTACGGAATCGGTTATTCAACAGCTGCAAAAATTCTCAAGAAAGAAGACGATCTCAGATCTTGCATGCAAATGAACGGAAAGTGTTCATGATGTTGACAAAGAGATTTCTGTACAATCAAAAATGACTGACTTTTTTTAAAAAAAAGTAAGTTTTGATTGAATTATTTGTGAAAACTGATTGAAAATGTATTTTTCTCTGTGTTTTTATGTTTTTTTATGTCTGTAACTGTTAAAGGAATTAGTGTTCTGTACGTAAAAAGCGTTATATGATGTGTTTCCATACTTACCTAAACAAAATAAACCAAACCCAGATATAAGATACTTCTTCTCCGGTCCCGACAACACTCTTATATCCGGGTTACACTGTACAGAAAGAGTATAAGACTAGACACGGCTGAGTGAACAAGGTGATCCACTAGGAATTGTGCAAGAAGTTTAAATTTGACCATACGAACAAATGGTATATTCTCCATCCAGAATTCGTCCAAGAAAATGAGACGCACAAACTCCTCTGGGATTTTGAAATACAAACGGATCACCTAATCTCAGCCAGACGACCAGACTTAATAATAGCCAATAAAAAAAAGAGAACTTGCTGAATTGTGGACTTTTCTCTCCCGGCAAACCAGTGAGTAAAATTGAAAGAAAGCAAAAAGAAGGATAAATGCTTAGACCTTGCTAGAGAATCGAAAAAAAAACAAAACAAACTATGCCACATGAAAGAGATGGTGATACCAATTGTGATTGGTGCTCTTGGTACAGTCACCAAAGGATTGATACAGAGACTGGAGGGCTTGGAAATAAGAAGACGAGTGGAGATCATCCAAACTACAGCATTATTAAGATCGGCTCGAATATTGAAAAGAGTCCTGAAGACTTGAGGAGGCTTGCTATCACTCCAGTGAGAAACCATCGGCTAACGCCGGTGAGAAAAACTCTCAAAAAATATGATAATAAAAGAAAAACTTATTACTGTAGCCAGTAACAGCATAAGTAACATGAATCCAGGCAGAACTCCCCCCCGCCCAAAAAAAACAACCTAGGAAGCAGAAATGGGAAGAAAAACAACTGTACGGCTATTTTAAGCGACTAACTGGGGAGACTGCACACAAGAAGACATGGGGTATTTTCCCGTGGTTTTTTGGGGGGTTTTTTTTTTTGCTTACTTGATGGTTTTTTCTTCTAATTTTCCCAGCTATTTGCAGTTTTCTCTTCTTCCAAGTGACTTCATGTTTTTATCATTGGGTAATTCTATTCCCCCACATTTTTTTCTATTTTTCCCTTATTCATTCACAGAACTGTTCATTTGTATTAGAATGAATTGGGCATTAAATAATCCAGAAAGGTTGATATGCCATAAGCCCAACCAAACCTAATCATATATTTTTAATATATATGTATAAAGAGAATTTGGCATTAGATAACCTACAATGGTTGATATGCCACAAAACCCAATCAAACCTAATCATATATTATTAATATATATATATCTATATATAAAGAGGATTTGGCATTAAATAACCTACAAAGGTTGATAAGCCATAAAATCCAACCAAACCAAATCATATCTATTCAATATTTGTATAAAAGGGTTTGGCATTAAATAACCTACAATGGTTGATGTGCCATAAAACCCAACCAAACCAAATCATATATATTTAATATATGCGTATAAAACAATTTGGCATTAAATAACCCACTATGGTTGATATGCCATGAAACCCAACCCAACCCAACCAAGTCAAATCATATATTTAATATATATGTATAAAGAGGATTTGGCATTAAATAACCTACAAAGGTTGATGTGCCATAAAACCCAAACATCTGACTCTCAAAGATTACTCTGACCCGTTTCCTTTGGGAATTTAACCAAATTTTGTAAAAAAAAAAAAATTGTGAGTTGACAGCTTTTAATTTGTCTTGAATAAAGAAAGATCAAAATTTTATGATGGTCTTATGTATCCTAAGATGAAAGTTTTATTATTGAGTCACACAGTAAAAATATCCTCAAAGAAGATAACAAAGAAAAATACAGACTCTTAAGCGAACATGAAATAATAGATAATATTGTTTTAGTGTGTATTGTCTCTTCAAAAACAGAAAGTGAATTCACAGGAACAAAACGGCACCAGCCTACAATCATTAGGATCTCTGTTAGAACACAGAGAAATTTCTGCTAATTGAGCAGATATTAAAGTTTTTATTCAACACAAAATAAAACAATAAATTTTATGTTTAAGCACAAAGCCAAAATATTAGATATTTTAGTTAGAAATAATGAAAATAAACATTTACATGTCTGACATGTTTTTCTTCGTGCTATCAAAACATTGGAAAAGAGTTAAACGATAAAATAAACAAAAAAATGTTAATGGCAAAAATATGACAAGATGGATATGAGAATTAAAATAAATAAATAAATAAATAGATAAAAACGGGAAAAGAAAAAAGGCAAAAGGGAACTATATATACTGATGGTCAGATAAATTAATCTAATATTCTAGCGTTTGGTTTGGTTTGGTTTTATGGCATAGCAACACTTTTTGGTTATTTAATGCCAAATCGTGTTTATATATATATATATATATTAAATATGAAGAAAGTAGAAAAACAGAATAATCCAAATTAGATTAATTTATTTGATGTAAAGCCAATCTAATACGGATTATTCTTTTTTCTACTTTCTTCCTACCGTCAGATTTAGATCCATATTTACTTCCATATTAAATACACATGATTTGTAAACACATTTTGGATTAAAAAAATTATTTCAAATAAAAAAAATCAAGCTGACCACGTGCGGCACTTGATTTGGCTGGAGTGGAGAAGGGAGAAGTATTCCCAAAAAGTGCGGTACCAAAAAGTGACTTCCTCCTTTTTGTCAAGAACTACTAGTTCAAATCCTGAGAACAAATTCGGTGACCGAACTGATTGCACGAAAGCTAGCAGATGGGTTTCTTCACTCACTTCATAAATGGAGCTCCCGAAGAAATAAAAGTTAAAATATATGAAAGTCGCCTATTGACGTTCTTCCAAGAAAATTCAACTGAAAGAAAATTCAACCGAGAATTCTGCAGAAAAGAACCTTAAAGAAGACTCAAATTCAAAGAACTCTGAAACATTTCTATAAAACAAAAAAAGAAAAGAAAAATACTTAAATTCAAAGAACTTCGTTTCCCGGAGACCCTCTCAGATAAGTTTCCCGCAAATTATCCGAGAAATTTGCAACACTTTATCTTTTCTATCCCTTTCTTTCTAATTTCTTTGTATAAAATTCCCTTTTAAAAACTTTATTGTCTATGTTAACTTTTCGAACTAGAAAGCTGCGGAACTTACTGTTTAAACTTACTGTTTAGATTTACTGTTTGAATTACCGTTAATGGCACTCTAAAGCCCCCTAAAAACATTACCCAGTTAAATACTAAACAAGGCTTTAGTGTCACTCACTTCATATCAAATTTTATTCCCCCTTAAACTTTTCTTATATTGAAATTTTTATCCCTATAAATTTCTTAATATCGTAAATTTTATTTTACCCTTAATTTCTTTCCTTGTTGATAACCTTTTTAAACGAGCCTGAATTCACTTTTGAAACAGTTAAATGGTTTCAAGTATTGCTATGCAACAATAACAATTTGCATACATTTAAATAGATGTACATGATATGTAAGGGATTCGTTTGTCGGTAATTTCATTTTCAAATGAGTCAGAACTAATCTATTGCCACCCTGGCATATTATTTCTACCCGCTTAAATGGTTTTAATTATTGCTATCAAACTCTTATGATTCAATTCAATATTAATCATTTGTTTGCAGACAGTAAAGTGGTTACAATATATATATATATATATATATATATATATATACTTCTCTACTTTCCCTAGTCTCCTACAGAAACATCCCAAGGCATCGAATCATCTTAGTCTCTCCTCGCTTCTTTACTTATGTGGGTCTTGTACTGGGCCTTTTCAAGCTTTTCTACTCTGGGCAGTCTGGCGCAAGGCCAGAGCCCTGATCAACGTGATGTCTATTGACTGTCTTCTACGGTCTTCTCTTCCCTGCTCGTCTCTGCTGGCTATATAGTATACCAAACGCTCACGCAAATTCTCGTGGTTACACCTCCAGTCTGCTACTTACATGTTGCACGTGGACACGCCTCCTTCTAGCATGACACACAGGCAATTTACATGGCTCTTCCGCTGGGGAAACACCTGCGTCCAATTTACTTTAGGAAACTCGTCTATTTCCTGTTTTTTTCCAGCTTCCGACTTCCTTCTTGTATGCCACCTACAGAATTTACGTAGCATGTCAAAAGAGATCTTCAAGTCAATATCCAACAATAGCTTGTGATGAGAAAAACATCAGACCACACTCATACAACTATTTCTGAAAGAAATTGCTATTGTAGTTTGTGTCTTACCATTTGACCGGAAGCATCCGACATATAGCTGGCCACGTGAAAAACATGTTTCTGATTGAAAACATCGAACCACTCATTAAATATATAAAATTTCACATTTCCATTTACTTTCTGTCTCACCGCTTGGCCATAAATATCCGACTTATATCAGTCCATTTGAAAAACATGGATCTGACCGCATTCATTCTACAATTTATAAAATCCAAAAAATACTGCATTTTATAAAGTTTCTGTCTCACAGCCTTTGACCAGAAATGGCATATTTTTCCAACTTAAGGATTTCAGTGACTTCAACTGACTTCAGGCACTAAAGAACGCAATACAATTATAGAATCAACAGAGGAGAATTTGAGAAAATCGACCGGATATTATAGTTAAAAACCATGAAAAGAAACACGGTTACATCATCGACATTTCTTTTTGCTATCGAAATAATTGAAAAAATAACTTAAATATGAAGAACATTCGAAATCAAAATATAACGAATGTGTAATATGAAAACTACTGTTATTCTTAATAAAATAATTTGCTGGCAATTATACGGTCCTAATTATTTCGAAGGGGGTGTCCTCGTGGTGTAATGGTTAAAGCAATGGACTTCGGAATCTTAGCATGCGCGCTATTACGTTCACTTTTGGACAAATACCCTTGGGGAAAGGTATGAGCCCCCTTATCCTCCCTGCTATGGGTTAAATAGTATCACTACTGTTCTTCTAGAAAGCTGGCCTTGGCATTAAGTAACCTACAAAGGTTGATATGCCATTAAAAGAAAGAAACCAAACTTAAGTATATCAAACAATTAATTCAGAGTTTTCCTTCTCCCAGACCGGTTGACATACCCAAGCTAAAGAGCCTCGCTTGCTCTACTATTTACCTATTAGAGAGAGGAGTTGGATGCATACCTTTACCAAGAATATTAGCACTATGTAATATGCCACCAGCTTCGTCTAGGATTTGATCTCTAGTCACCGTTAGCATTTCCAACGATCATTACCATTACTCTGAGAGCGCCTCATTCCTATAGTTGTTGGCGCCCGAGTAAAATCAAGAAAAGTACTTTTCAGAAATGTCATATGAGATTCGACGAACAGGCCTACTAAGTACGACCTTTATTTTTGAGAAAAGTATATCAATCTAAATAGCTGAATCACAAACCAATGGAAAATATCCCTAAGTGTAAAGTGCGTACTAAACCTTAAAATGTCAATGTAAATGTTATATGTAAATATATATTCATATTGTGAAAACATTTTTAATATCAGTGTGACGTAAATGTACATATTGAATAATATATTAAATAATATATTAAATAATATATTCATATTGTGAAAACATTTTTAATATCAGTGTGACGTAAATGTACATATTGTTATCTAATTTAACATTAATGAGCATGCTTGTTTGTTTGTTTGTTTGGTTGGTTGGTTGGTTGGTTGGTTGGTTTTAAGGCATATCAACCTTTGTCGGTTGTTTAATGCCAAATCCATTTTATACAAATAATCAGTTCTTTTTTAAACATTTTCATAATAAATTTCAAGAGTAGGCAGTTTAATTGTCTAAAACATTTCTATTTTAAGTTATGCAGTTTAGTCAAACAGTTCTATTTCAAACAATTCAGTTTAGCGTAAACACACAGCTAAATGTTCAAACAGTTCTATTTCAAGTTATTCAGTTTAGCATAAGAACGTAGTTCAGTTCTATTGTGGACTTGGGAGCGAAGGCAGTGAAGGGGTACTCGACATTCCCCAAAGGGCCTGCATTAATGGAACCTCACCATCAGATTGTTTAGTGTCATATCCAGGACACTCGTTGGAGGCGGGTCTTACCCCTCTGCATAGGTACAGTCGATGTATTCTACAGCCACAGCCGTTTAGGCAAATTAATGAGTATAATTTAATATGTGTAAATGTAAATTTAGTGATATATATATATATATATATATATATATATATGTGTGTGTGTGTGTGTGTGTGTGTGTATTTGTGTGTGTGTGCAATGATATGGAATAAAACTCAATATGTATCTACCCAACCCCTCCACCATGAGCAGGATGAAACACAAGGTCCATTTTTTAGCGGAGGAAAGTTAGTTTGAGTTTAGTGTTTTTCTTTCTCCAAGATTGGTTGCCTTTTGACAACGGGTTCAAGTGACAATTGTATCCCAAACTTTAGACACACACAGTGTAACATGCCAGGTACGATAAGCAGATGGTAGCCTTGAGTCAGACAAAGCAAAAAATGTTGTAAATTAGGAGATTGTCAGAGTAATTGCTCAGTATTTGATTGAGTAACCTCTTAGAAACACCAGGTATGATTAATAGTCCATGGCCTTTTGTCAGACTAGACAAGACATGATAAATTGAGAGAGGAACAGAATGTCAAATCTGATCTATTTTGGGGTGACTAATTAAGAAATTGTTAGCCTTGTTCTCGACAAAGCAAAATTCTGTGAATAAAGAGACAGGCAGAATGTCGAACGTCTAAGTGCTCACTGATGAGCGCGAAATAACCCCCGGAGCCTGTAATCAGTCCTTGGTCTTGTGCCAGACTAAACAGAGCTTGATAAAGAGATAGATAACCAGAATGTGTAATCTGATCTATATTTGGGTGACTGCTTAAGAACTGTAAGTTTCTGCCAAACTGCTGTAATGTTTATTAAGTAGAGAGACTGACAGCATCAACTAAGATGGCGGATAAGGAAGGATGGGTACTTGTAAGCAGATGTTAACCTTGTGCCAGGCAAAGCAAAATGTATTAAATAAGGAAATTGTTAGAGTAATTGAATGGGTAATTTCTTAGAAACACCAGTTACGGTTAATAATCCATGGCCTTATGTCAGACTAGACAAGACTTGATAAAACGAGATGAACAGATAGTCAAATCTGATCTATACTTGGGTGACTTCTAAGGAATTGTAAACCTATTGTCGATCTACGTAAACTTCATTGAATAAAAGAACAGCGCCAACTTGGATGATGGCTTAGAAAGCTCGGTGTGTGTGGGGGGTGAGCTGCTGTTGGCCTTATGCCAGACTAAGTCACATTGAAGAAATAAAGTGGAAGGAAGGAAATATTTCAAGGGGATGTGAATTAATGGTCATACTGAAAATGATGACAACAAATGCACCAGCAGTGAAAATAATTATTAAACAGCAATCAAATTTGAATTAACCATTCATCAATTGATAAGAGGATTAGCTATCAATAAAACGACTAAGACAAATTGCTTTCGAGTTATGCTATGATTTTACAAGTGTTTGTTTCAATCGCCTTTCGAAAACCTGAGATTTCTATCATTGCTGCTGTCTCTAGAAATTTCAGTTTTTCGAAAAGTTTCGATAGGTTTACAATTCCTTAGAAGTCACCCAAGCATAGATCAGATTTGACAATCTGTTCATCTCTTGTTTTACCAAGTCTTGTCTAGTCTGACACAAGGCCATGGACTATTCACTGTTCCTGGTTTTTCTAAGAAGTTTCCCATTCAAATACTGAACAATTACTCTCACAATTTCCTTATTTAATACAATTTTGTCTATGTCAATAGATTTATTACCACCTGTATTTGCTTTGGTTTGGTCTATTTATTTAACGGCATATCAAACATTTATGAGTTATTTAATGCAGAAATTTTATCTATTTCTAAATGTTTAATTAGCACATAATTATATACAAACAATTCACACTCAATCATGAATTTCAAGAATTCCCATCCTATGAAAATAATTTCCAAACAATTTTATGGTTTCAAGTATTTCTATCAAATACTAATAATCTGCACTTAATAATATGGTTTCAAGTATTTGAAACAATTATACATTTTAAGTAACTTATAATATCAATCCTTTGTAAATAATTATAACTTTAAATTGCCAGTTATTTCTGATATTATTTCTTACGAGTTTTTCACACCAGCGCTAGCTGATGGTCTTTCACTTGAATCTTAGTGAGAGCAAGTCTCCTCAAGTCTCCAGGACTCGTCTCAGTATTCTGGCAGATCTTAACAATGCAGTAGTTTGGATGGTCTCTGCACATCCTCCAATCTCCAATTCTTCCGAACATTTTACCAAGCCTTTAGGGATCGTTCTGAGTGCACCAATTAAAATTGGTATCACCGTCACTTTCATGCTCCATAGCTTTTTTAGTTCTCTGGCCAGGTCTGAGAACTTGTCTCTCTTCTTGCTTTTTTCGATTTTAACTGTGTAGTCCACCGGAACAGCGACGTCCACTATTCCTTTTGTTTTTAAATTTTTGTTATTTTTTGGGTCTGTTCTTCGGACCGGGATTAGGTGATCTGTTTATATCGCAAAATCCCAGGCGACATTTCCACACTAAACGGTAGCTCTTTGAAACTAGTAGACAAGTCCACCTACCTAGGAAGCAGTGTCTCATTGACCGAGACAAACATCGACACGCGACTAACAAAGGCATGGACAGCTATCAATAGACTATCGGTCATATAGAAGTCAAACCTGACCGATAAAATGAAACGCAGTTTCTTCCAAGCAGCGATCGTGTCCATACTGCTATATGGATGCACTACATGGACACTAACTAAACGGCTGGAGAAAAAGCTTGACTGCAAATACACAAGAATAATGCGACCAATATTGAACCAGTCCGGGAGGCAACAACCCACAAAGCAGCAGCAGTACGGCCACCGACCACCCATCACGAAAACAAAGTTAGACGAACCAGATATGCAGGACACTGCTGGAGAAAAAGGGACGGTTTCATAAGTGATGTACTCCTATGGACCCCATCACATGGCCGAGCAAAAGCAGGGCGACCAGCTCGAACCTACATACAGCAGCTCTGTGAGGATACGATGGACGATTGGGAGGGGTGGTGAGAGAGGGTCAGGGATATCCGTGCTGATGGTACGACAAGATGATGATGATTCTCCATGACGGATTATAGTTTATTATTTCTGTTTTGTTTTTTTAGCAGTAGTAGTAGTAGTAGTAGAGTTTTGAATTGCATAATTATGTAATATAATGGCCGAGGGATTTCGTTTTATGTATCTTGCCGTTGGGTTTAGTTAGGCTGAGAACCTTTCGGCTCAGCACATGGGTTAGTTAGGTGCGTGTCGTTCACAGATGTCAAAATAAAAATCCCAGATAGAAAGGTTGACTAGTGGATGTGAATGACGTCATGCACCGGAAGCGCGCGCGGAGGATTTGGGGGATTTTGGAAAAGTTAGTGAGTTGAGATCTTGCCTCGGGAGAAGACGGTTGACTTTCGCTTGCTCGCCGAGGCCATGTGGCGGGTGCCACACGTGTTGGGGAGGGGGCAGATGGAAAAGCCAGCATAGAAAGATTGTGCCTCTCTCTCCTTATGTCGAAAATCCTTTAAACTCAAAGGTAATAAAAAGTTTCGTACCTGAATTAAGAAATCGTAAGTGTTTTTCGTGTTTCGGTATTCCTATGTTCTATGTATATATGTCACGAACATGCTATGCACGTTTCACATATCCGGATATCTGGCTATGTTACAATTATAGCTTCAATTTAGCAGTTATTCTTAATAAAATAATTTGCTCACAATTATATAGTCGAAAGTATTTCAACCGATTGTATGGTTTCAAGTGACTAATATTGATAATCCTTTGTAAATAGTCTTAGCCTAAAGTAATTATTCCGAATAGAAATAATGGTTCTATGCTTTGAAATATTTTTATAATACTAATATTTTTCAAACGGAGTTATTTGACCAATAGATTGGAACCGAACAAAAGACTACGGGTCAAAGTAGACCTGGGAGTAATGGCAACGAAAATGTATTCAACACAATTCAGAGCTAGGATAAAGTTTTGTGTCATACCCCGGATACACTTTTTTTGGTGGTGTTTCACCCCTATGTGCAGGAGATGCAATCAGTGTAGTCTAACTCCCGTCGATAGGACACGGCGACACGAGTTCAAATCCTGGACGAGGCTGATTACATTTCACATAGCACTAATACCCTTGAGGAAAAGTATGAATCCAATTATTCTTCCTCCAGCTATGGGTAAATAGCCGGGCAGACTGGGTTCTTGAGCCTTGGTGAGGCAACTAGTCTAGGAGAAGGAAAACTCTGAATTCAAACCTGTTAAACTCCGCTTAAAAAATTGACCTTGTGTCATATCCTGCCCGAGCAGAGGGGTTAGTAAATATGATAGGTTTTTTCTATGTTAAACAGTTGTTTCTCTTGTGATTTGTTGAATATGGTTTAATTCAGCAAGAGGTCAAATATCATTACTTCCAAGCTTCCAAGTTCGTGTATAAGAGACAGTAATATTTTCTGCCCAGTCGGTGGGGCCTAGAAAATTCCTATATAATAATTTTCCAACAGCTGTATAAGACTCGTTTGGTCTAACATATTCCGAACAATAATTTAACATTATCAGAGGTGTGCAAGGTCACCCTTTCATTGTCATAACTTTAATAGGTACTACGTCTCTGACCCAAACGGCTAGTTAGGGTCCCATCTATGGGTCAAACAGACCTGTTTGAAAGTAATTGGTATTAGATAAGAATACTTCATACGATTTACTTGTGTAAAGAAGAACTAAACATTAAGAATTGTTACTTGAAGCTATAATTGTATATATTTTCTTCAATTGCCCAGCAAGGTCGAAGTATTTATCCTTATTTTCACTTTATTTTAATTTTACTCTGTGGTCAGCCAGACAGAAGAAGTCTACAATTTTGCAAGATGAGTAACAGCAAGTTTCTTCATGTCTCCAGGACTCTTCTCAGTATTCTGGCTGATCTCAATAATGTAGTAATTTGGGTGATCTCCATTCGTCCTCATATTTCCAAGTCCTCCTGTCCCTTTAATAAACTTTTAGTGACTGTACCAAGAGCACCAATTATAATTGATATAAACGTCACAATTTTGCAAGTTCTCTTTTTGTTGCTGTTGTTGATTATTATAAGGTCTGGTTGTCTGGTTGAGATTAATTGATCTGTTTGTTGAAATCCCAGAGGATTTTGTGTATGTCATTCTCTAGGACAGATGCTGGGTCGTGCATATATCATTTGTTCGTATGGTCACTGACTGCACCTCTGCAGAGGGGTAAGACCCCCCCCCCTAATGAGTGTCCTGTATATGACACTAAACAATCTGATGGTGAGGTTCCAGCAATGCTGAAGCTTTGGGGAATGCGGAGTACCCCTTCATTGCCATTTCTCCCAGGTCCACTCTGGCCCAGAGTGGAAGCACCTGACAAGGGTCCTATCTGTGGGTTAAATAGAATTAACAGCATACTTATGCTAAAATGAATTGTTTGAGTAAAACTGAATAGTTTGAAATAGAAATGTCTTTTACAATTAAACCGTACTTACATTTAAACTGCGTGCTTATGCTAAACTGAATTATTTGAAATAGAACTGTTTTTCGACATTAAAACTGTATTTACACTTAACCGAATTGTTACATACAACTGCTTGAATAGTTAAAAATGGAAATGTTTTGACCATTAAACTGTGTACTTATGCTAAACTGAATTGTTTTTAATAGAACAGATTATTTACATAAAAATGGATTTGGCGTTAAATAACCCACAAAGGTTGATATGCCATAAAACCCAACAAACCAAACCAAACCAATCAAATTTAAAATGTTTTGTCTCTATCAGCCCATGACCTACATCTGTTGTTTTGTTGCATTTTATCTATTCTCACTTTGATATGATTGGTTCTTATAGTGGTGTGCTGCAATTAGGAACGATTCAGTTTCTCTCTTAAGTTTTCCTTTGCTTAGCCACGTCCACGTTTTCTCACATGAGATGTTGCTTATTAGCCGTTTAAAATGCCCATAGTGTTGTTTTTCTTCCCATCTTTGTTTTCTGATTATTGTCGTTCTGTTGGTCCCCGTGTTCTCAGAATTGTTTCTGGTGGCTGTAATCAGTCCTTCTCCGCGCTTTTCTATGAAGTCTTCAAGTCGTTGTATTGATGCGTCAACGTAGTCTTCAATGCTGGTAAGTCCTCTTCCTCCTTCTTTTCTTGATACATATAGTCTGTCAACGTCATCTCTAGGATGTAATACCTTATGCATGGTTATTAGTTTTCTTGTTCTTTGGTCCATTTGCTTAAGTTCTTCTCTGGTCCACTTCAAGAATGATCCCGAATATCTTACGTGGGGTACAGCTTAGGTATTCATTCCTTTGATAAGGTTTATGCTACATAGTTTTGTCTCGAGTACCTTCCTGGTTCTCGTGAGATATTCTTTCTTAATTTTTTTCTTTCATATCTACTTGTTTGATGGTGTCAGCTTCTGATATCCTCAAGTATTTGTAGGTGGTGTCCTTGTAAAATAATGGTTAAAGCGATGGACTGCGGAATCATAGTACGCGAGTTCGTACTCCAGTCGCACTATTACGTTCACTTTCGGGCAAATACCCTTGGGAAAGGTATGAACCCCCTTATCCTCCCAGCTCTGGGTTAAATAGTACCACTACTATTCTTCTAGAATAGCTTTGGCATTAAATCACCTACAAAGGTTGATATGCCATTAAACAAAGAAACCAAACCAAATCAAGTATTTGTAGGTTTCCTTTTCCTCGGGCGTTCTAATCTTGTCTTGATTTGGCAATTCCATTCTGTCCGTCAAGTGGCGTTTGCCGCTTCTCATTATAAGCATGGCACATCTTTCTATGCCAAATTCCATTCAAATGTCCTGACTGTTTATTCTAACTGCGTGTATTAGAGTTCCCATTTCTTTTTCATTCTTTGCAAACAGTTTGATGTCATCCATGTACATTAGGTGATTGATTCTGCGATTTATTAAGTCTGTATCCAGCTGTGTATTTTCTTAGTATGTAGTTAAGTGACATCGCTATTATAAATAGTAATGGTGATAGCGCATCTCCTTGGAATATACCTCTTTGGATATTCGCTTCAGTTAAGCTTCTCTCTCTTGCTATCCATTCCACTTTCCAGGTTTTCATGGTCTTCTCGATAAAGTTTATGACTTCATTTGATATTTTGTACATCTTGAGGCTCGTCGAAACCATATCGTATGATTTTTTTGTAGTCAATCCAGGCCATAGCTAGATTTTTCCATCTGGTCTTGCTCTCTTTCGGGATATGCTGATCTATGAAGAGTAGCTCTCCTGTGCCTCTGGATCCTACCAGCGCCAGCTGATGATCTTTCACAGGAGTCTGAGTGACAGCAAGTCTTCTCAGGTCTCCAGGACTTTTCTCAGTATTCTAGCTGATCTTATTATGGCTGTAATTTGGATGATCACGGTTCACCCTCCGATTTCCAACTCTTTTAGCCTCTTTACTAAGCCTTTGGAGATCGTTCCTAGTGCACCAATTACAATTGGTATCTTCATGTTCTACCAAGAGTTGTTATTGTAATAACTATTTTCACTCAATACAAGTTTTTCGCAGTGGTTTTAGTTGATCGCTTTTCACAAAAGTATGAGAGACAGCATATGTTTACTCCACATATAAGTCAAGGGTGACCACAAAACTCCCTTTTCAATAGCTACTACACCGTGGTGTTGGATAGGGTGCCACGTCTTTCCTTGGATTGCTCCACTTAACCTTGATCCGTACCTTATAACAATGAGTGTTAAGCAAGGAGGCATCAAGTACCATTTCTTGTGTCTTTGGTATGACTCGACCTGGGATTGAACCCAGGTCTCCCAGACCATTGGCTAACACTCAAACCTTTATG
Organism: Sepioteuthis lessoniana; assembly: GCA_963585895.1. Taxonomy (NCBI): domain Eukaryota; kingdom Metazoa; phylum Mollusca; class Cephalopoda; order Myopsida; family Loliginidae; genus Sepioteuthis; species Sepioteuthis lessoniana. The sequence continues at coordinate 58,548,835 of OY757943.1, forward strand.
CTAATCGGCTGGTGGGCAACATTACCACTCAAGACGGAGCCTCTCTGAGGCTAGTGGACAAATTCACCTACCTAGGAAGTAGCGTCTCATCAACAGAAAACGAAAAACGACATCGACACACGGCTGACGAAAGCATGGACGGCTATAGATAGGCTCTCAATAATATGGAAATCAGACCTGACCGATGAAATGAAGCGCAGTTTCTTCCAGGCAGCGGTTGTATCGATACTGCTATATGGATGCACTACATGGACGCTAACCAAACGGCTGGAGAAGAAACCTGACGGCAACTACACAAGAATGTTGAGAGCAATATTGAACAAGTCCTGGCGACAACACCCCACGAGACGCCAACTGTACGGCCACCTGCCTCCCATCACGAAAACTATACAGGTCAGACGAGCCAGACACGCCGGACACTGCTGGAGAAGTAAAGACGAGCTCGTAAGTGACGTACTACTATGGACCCCCACATATGGCCAAGCAAAAGCAGGACGACCAGCCCGAACTTACATACAGCAGCTATGTGAGGACACAGGATGTAACCCAGAAGACCTGCCGGAGGCGATGAACGATAGGGAGAAGTGGCGAGAGATGGTCATGGATATCCGTGTTGGCGGCACGACTTGATGATGATGATATATATCAGTGTGTATAAAAGTGTTATTTTATAGACCTTTCCACAAAGGCTTTTTTTTAAAGACTCTTTAAAGTTTTTAATAAATTTTGTTATAAAAAGTCTCTTTATTAATTTTTGAAGGTTTAGTAACCGAGAATATTTTCTATTCTAAAGTCTTGACTTAACGTTTCGAGATGCTTATTCTGCACTGGGGAGAGGGCTGAGTTGTTTCCTACATTTTTTACGTTGTCCTGACATATACCTACATTTATATCAGCATATATTGAGGCATTCGTAGCGAAACGGTTATTGTCGTCGGAGATGGAATCGGAAAGCCGTGTTCAAAATCTTAACGAGACTATACGTTTCTCTTCGCACTAATGCCCTTGGGGATCAATTTTGGGCAACTAATCCTGGTGAAGGTAAACTCTGATTTTAAAACCTGAAGAATGTTGTTCGGGAAATGAGTTGATGTTCTAATCTTTGTTGAGTAAGAGGTCAATACTTAAATCGCAAATGTAGCAAGACGAGCAAATAAATACCAACAAATTTTATCATAATTTTTTTTAGCAATCTTTGCTGTCATTTTTTTTTTAATTATAAAAGGTGCCCGTGGTGTAATGGTTATCGTTGTAAGAAATGGACACGGCGACACGAGTTCAAATCCTGGACGAGACTGGTTGCATTTCACATAGCACTAATACTCTTGGGAAAGGTATGAATCCAATTATTCTCCCTCCAGCTAGGGGTAAATAGTAGGACAGACTAGTTCTTCAGCCTTGGTTAGGCAACTCGTCTAGGAGAAGGAAAACTCTGAATTCACACCTGTTAAACTCCGCTTAAAAAATTGACCTTGTGTCATATCCTGTCTGAGCGGAGGGGTTGGGTAAAAGGAGGTGCCCGAGGTGTAATGGTTATCGTCGTAGGAAACGGACACGGCGACACGAGTTCAAATCCTGGACGAGACTGATTGCATTTGACATAGCACTAATTTTCTTGGGAAAGGTATGAATCCAATTATTCTCCCTCCAGCTAGGGATAAATAGTAGGACAGACTAAGTTCTTCAGCCTTGGTGAGGCAAACTAGTCTAGGAGAAGGAAAACTCTGAATTCACACCTGTTAAACTCCGCTTAAAAAATTGACCTTGTGTCATATCCTGTCCGAGCAGAGGGGTTGGGTAAATATGTATACAAAAAGATATAAATAGTAATTGTAATATAAGATAAATCCATAGAAGAAAAACGAGATTCATATAAATCAGATACAGTATCTGAAGGACAAAAAACGGCACGGGAGGGTGAGAAATGTTCCAGACAGTAGTCTAAGAACGAATATAAGCCAATTAGCTGTCACCAAGAAATGACTAAAGACTGATTTGTATGTGTAGCTCGGCCGGTAAACCATATTTATAAATACAGCAAGGCTTGAGCGCTGGTTTTCTTATTCATGAATAAATGGATAATCGAAAAGCAAGAAATTACATCCTCCAATCGACATGTTTTACGCGTCTTGCCAAAAGTATTGCTGGGGCAGTAAAGTACTTTGCTGAAACCCAAATAGCTACTACCCCTCTGAGTCAGATTGGGCCAGGGAGTAATGACAACAAAAGGATGACTCCATATTCCCCAGAGTTCGTATCCATTTTTGTTTAGACTGATGAATCTGTAAGCGCTACACGCACACACACAGAGAGAGAGAGAGAGAGAGAGAGAGAGAGAGAGAGAGAGAGAGAGAGAGAGCAATTTTCTGGCTCATTTTTTTTTAACTCGAAATCATATTTTTCCGGATAAAGAATCGATCGTGCTTTGGGTTAAAAATTCTATCCAAAATTGGATAATTCTGTCAGAACATGAAATGAGCCCAAAAAGCTATCTGTATAGCAATTATAGACTCACCAGTCTTAAATAACGTTTAAACAGCAAATGCATGATGTTCACCAGTCCAAGCCATTATTATAACTGATCATAAATGAAAATAAAATAATAAAACATTAACTAGACGGAGCTATCATTATCACTTGCCTGAGTTTACAAACACTACAAAGATAACAGTTTAAAATCTGCGAGGTATTTTAACCGGACCCAATATATATATATATATGTGTGTGTGTGTGTGTGTGTACGCATTTGTTATAGGGGGTGTCCCCGTGGTGTAATGGTTAAAGCGATGGACTGCAGAATCGTAGTACGTGAGTTCGAACACTTGTCACGTTATTACGTTCACTTTTGGACTAATGCCCTTCGGGGAAAGGCATGAACCCCTTTAAACTCCCATCTATAGGTTAAATAGTACGACTACTGTTCTTCTAAAGGATGGCTTTGGCATTAAATAACCCAAGAAGATTGATATGTCATTAAATAACAAACAAACACATTTGATATATGACTCTATTTCACACACACACACACAAACACACACACACACACACCAGCCCTGTCGGCAGGGGTTGTAGAATACATTGAAAGCATCTCTGCAAATGGGTAAAATTTCCCACTCCAATGAATGTCCTCGATATGACATTAAACTATCTGATGGCTATGCTTCAGTCCTGGAGTTTTGTGGAATACTCCTTCTTTGGTATTACTCCTAGTTCCAATCTTGCGAGGTCCTATTTATGGGTCAAATAGGTCTATTTAGCATTTACACTGTGTGCAAACAAATGACTGATGTTAAATCAAATTGTGATATTGTATAGCCACATAATAAATATGCATATATACATGCAGAATACATATTGACGCAATAATAAAGACGAGCGAAGACTTCTTTAAAAAAATATACCTCTCTCTTTATTTGAAAGGGTTCGTGTGAGAGAGAGTTGGAGACTGAACAAAGACTGCAACATATTGACCTCCCCAGCCCCTCCGGACATCGCCGTGTGTCGTTCTCGTTCCCCTGGGCTGCTCTACTACATCTTGTCACCACCTGGTCTCCAAACTCAATCGGGGATCCCAAAGGCCCCTTCTGCCGGGAGGTGGCTTTCTCTACTACGCTTGTCTCTAACTCATCTGACCTCCAACTCGCTGACTTCCTGTTCTCACCGAGTTATAAAATAGTTCAATCGCCCACTCAGTATCTATTATCATGGCTAGCCAGGCCAGAATATGCCACTTCTGGTTTCTTTGTACTGGCATGTTTGATCATCATCAGGCGGAAATAACTGTCATGCAGTTCAGAGGTCACTCTCTTCCGGTGCTTCAGTCTATGAGTGTATCATGGGATTTTACCTTGTCCCATATCGTCAGCCAAGCCCGCCTACGCGATTTCTTCTCATAACTGCCATCGGAATCTGTCACTTCCTACCGGTGCATCACTTTGGAATGGCATGTTTGGCCGGGTCGAAGGTCAATATACAACAGTAAGAAATAGAACTGTTTGATCATTAAACTGCGTATAAACAAATGACGATGTTTCATTGAATTGTTACTGATACATAGCAATACTTGGAACCATTCAACTAATGACTGAATCATGTTGAATAGAATAATTAGAGTTAGTGGCAATAATTGTAACTATTTCACTCTCTGCAAACAAGTTAAATTGTTACTGTAACATTGTAATATTAGAAACATTTTGTTGTATTGCCATGACCATGACCAACTATACGAACACATAATACATCTACATATGCACGCGGGGGTGTCCTCGTGGTGTAATGGCTAAAGCGATGGACTGCGGAATTGTAGTACGCGAGTTCGTACTCCAGTCGCGCTATTACGTTCACTTTCGGGCAAATACCCTTGGGAAAGGTATGAACCCCCTTATCCTCCCAGCTATGGGTTAAATAGTACCACTACTGTTTTTCTAGGAGAATGGCTTTGGCATTAAATAACCTAAAAAGGTTGATATGCCATTAAACAAAGAAACCAAACCAAACTACATATGCACGCAGAATCATAACGACGACACAATAAAGATGCAATGATAAAAACGAGCGACACAGTCTTTCAGAAAAATATATCTCTCACTTTATTTGAAAGGTTTGTGTGTGAGAGGGAGTTAGAGACCGAACAGAACTGCAACATATTGACCCTCACTCTATTGGCCATAACCGCGTCTCTTTCCCGTTCTCCTGGGCTGCTCAACCGGGGGCCTTGGGTCTCACTCTGCTGGGTGCTGGCTTTCTCTACCGCATCTTGTCACCAATGGGTCTGGTCTCCAAACCTACTGACTTCCTGTTTTCACCGAGTTATATAATAGTTCCACCCTCACCTTCTTTTTGTGGGCGTCACAAATTGCACTCATTCAACCCATCCTCGGTCAAGGTTATAATATCCTGATCGACCGGATGCACCTGTTATTTACATTGGTGTATTTCCTATTTTGACAGCCCGGCCGGGTCGGAGGTCAATATACAACAAAATTGTTACTGTTACATTGAAATACTAGAAACATTTTAACTTTGTGGAAACAAATGATTAATAGGAAATTAAATGATAGGTATTAGATATAAATGCTTGAAACTAATTAACTAAGTTAAAAATGAGCTTAGGCCCGTTTAAAAATGTTATTTACAAAATGTGTTTACTAATTATATATATATATATATATATATGCGTGTGTGTGCGTGTGTGTGTAAACAGGATTTGGCATTAAATAACCTACAAAGGTTGATATACCACAAAACCCAACTAAACCAAGCTAAACACAAACAACCATCTCTCTCTCTTTCTCTCTCTCTCTCTCTCTCTATATATATATATATATATACAATGGCCACACCACAACAAAATTATCAAGGAGGCTCTCTCAAAACCTATCATCATCATCATCATCATCATGTCATGCCACTCGCACGGATATCCCTGACCCTCTCTCGCCACTTTTCCCTATCGTTCAACGCCTCTGACAGGTCTTCAGGGCTACATCCCGTATCCTCACATAGCTGCTGAATGTATATTCGTGCTGGTCGTCCTGCTTTTGCCCGGCCATATGTGGGGGTCCATAAGAGTACATCACTTATGAGCTCGTCCCTGCTTCTCCAACAGTGTTCTGCATGTCTGGTTCGTCTAGCTTGGATAGTTTTCGTGATAGGTGGCAGGTGGCCGTATAGTTGGTGCCTTGTGGGGTGTTGCCGCCAGGACTTGTTCAAGATTGCTCGCAGCATTTGGGTGTAGTTGCCGTCTAGCTTCTCCAGCCGTTTGGTTAGCGTCCATGTAGTGCATCCATACAACAGTATCGATACGACAACTGCCTGGAAGAAACTGCGTTTCATGTCAACATATAAAAAACATAATTATCTGATTGCAACATATAGAAATATTTCAGTTAATAATACAAAAAATACTTCGTACAGACTATGATATCAAAAAATTAAAAATCGAAGAAGCTTTGTATATAAACTTAAAACAAGCCACCATTAATAGAATTAACTTTGAAACTAGTGATGATATTTTAAAATGTTTAAAATACATTGAACAATCTATATTCCAAAATTTTACTCTACTTCAACTGAGAGAAATATTTAAAAATAAAATGCCACAATCGCTTTACATCAGCTTGGTGATATAAACACGTCTCACTTCGGTGATAAAAGCAAAAATCAGATAATACTTTAGTTTAAATATTAAACAGTTTTAATTTAGAAATAAACACATGCATTACCTTGATAATGGTTCTGATAAGAACTGTAAGTACGTGGCATACGACAAATGGTTCCTTTCGAGAAACCATTTACAAATTCTGAGATCGTAACATTAAAAAAACTTTGGACTCTTGAAAGAAAAAGAAAAAACTTCAAAATAACAAGGACTCTATTTTATCAAACTAAACCTTTTTATATATATACATACGTGGTGCATTCAATAAGTGTCCTGACGTTTTTGTACAGGTATTTAAAATTGTCGTAGACTCTTGAAAATTCACTATGTTATTGCTATACATCTTATGAGATGACTGACCAATTTTTATGATTTCAGCTTCAAATGAACAGCTACAGCAGCAATTGGAATACACTCTACTAAAGCCTGATTGTCACAGCTGGTGAATTTCAAAAATGCAATCTGGACTTGAGGACACTTTAGAAGAACGATATGCAATAAAATTCTGTTTTAAACTTGGAAAAAAGGCCACAGAAACGTATGGAATGCTTCAGACTGCCTTTGGAGCATCTTGCATGAATCGAGCATCAGTTTTTGAGTGGCATAAGAGATTCAAGGAAGCCAGTGAGTCTGTGAGGGATGATGAGAGGTGTGGCAGGAGTAAGGAAGTCAATACATCAGAATTGATTGGCCAAAGGGTTAGGGTTAGGGTTAGAATGTTGTGGTTTTAAGGGAGTTCATGAAGAGATTCTGTCGGAAGAGGCCAGTACTCTTCAAATTGGGACAGTGGCATTTCCACTTGGCCAATGCACTAGTCCACAACTCCATCCTTGTCACAGACTATAAGACCAAGATGGGCATCAAGACAGTTATTTACCCTCCCTATAGTCCAGACCTTGTTCCATGTGACTTTTGGTTATTCCTGTGACGGCAAATTGACTAAAAATCCCAAAATATTTTCGCACATGTGAAGACGGGGCAGGTTGGCACTTGATCCCCTATATAATAAGTCCTCGTTCAGAGTTTTTCTCTCAGGCATATAAGAACTGGCATATTACGTGAGGGACTAATTTAGAACCAGACTGACCGCCGCTGGCAAGGGGTTCCAAATTTCACACTATCACACACCCACCAGGCCGCTAAACTTCCTTCCCCTCGACAATGGAAGATAATGAGCCTATAGGTTTTAGTCGTAATAATATTATATTGTAGCAGTCGGCAACTCCGGTTTCCCGTGTGATATTTTAGGAATTAATAGGACAATTCTAAGCAAGATAACATAAGGCAAATAGAAGCTAAAAAAGAAATGTGACAACAACAAATTCGTAGTAGAACGGCAAAGAACAACATAGACCACATGGTAACATAAAAATACATAAATTCCTTTACTACAGTTATATACACTTTCAAAGTGTCAAAACATATAATAATTGGGCAGTCCACGAATATAAATGTCTTTTCTTGACTTTTGTCTTTCTTCAAGTTGAGAGAGAGAGAGAGAGAGAGTAGTATACAAAATTTGGGTATAAAGGAAAATGGCCCCAAAGTTACTTATCTTATTTTTCGACGGGGTTCCACTGGAGAATCTTTCTTCTTTCACGGGCTAATAGACTTTGTTCTATTTTTTTACACTGGCTTGAAAAACCTGGGGTCCTTCGTGTCTCAGTAATTCTTTTGTCTTCCACCCGGAGTAAAATGGCTATGGTTCGTCTGCCCGCTACGGACCCTGCTCAAAAACTAAATTACTTACAATCTACTTCCGCTGAGGGGAGGGGAGTCCCCACTTCCGTTTTGGGGTCCCGGCCAATCATTTGGCTTCTCTCTTCTCCCGCTTGGTGTCCGGCGACCTGGGTAAGGTCACCAAGTACCAACATCTCTTTATCCCCTCTGTGACCTACATTCATCCTTAACGGTCACTTTTTGACGGCTTGATACTGTCAATTCAAATACGAGGAGTAGTAATTTTATCTCCCTCCTCCCAGTGGGATATCGCGTGACATTCCCTAAGCTCAGAGTCTGTCGTTATGAGACAATTGAGGAGATGAAAGAGGCTGTGACGAAGGTCATTGACACGCTCACACAAGAAGACTTCCATGGGACCTTGCAGAAGTTGTTGGAACGGTACAACAAGTGCATTGCAGCCGGAGGAGAATACTTCGATGGGGACTAGAGTTTCATGTGTGTACTATCAATAAAAGTGCCCATACGAAAAAAGTCTGGAAACTTATTTAATGATACTCGTATATATATATATATATATTGGGTGTTCGGCGAGTAATTAAATTTTACCAAAAAGGATATCAAGAACGAACACAATGTTAGTCTTCTACAGCCAGAAGAGAAGACCATCACCTCTCAAAGATGGCACTTTTCGGAGAGTTATCCAACGGCCAACGTGTCAGAGGAGCACCACAAAAGAGATACAAAGACACCCTTAAAAAAACCTCTAGTGAAGTCGGCTGCGGACAGTAGTCCACCTAGGCTACCAACAGACAACAATGGCGGCAAACTATCACCAAAGACACCCCATTGTTCAGGAACAGCCGCAGAATCCAAATGGAGAAAATGAGGCAACTTTGCAAAACCAGAGCCAATAATTTCTCATATCTTCTCTTGTAGCAACTATGCCAAGTCCTGCCTCATCAGTCACCAGCATGTCTCCAGCAATCAAAGAACGTGTTCATGAATCTCCATTTGCGAAGCCATGCTATACATATGCTATCATGACTTATTATCGTATTATTTATAAAAACATTTCAGTATTATATCATAATATTTTATCATGATATAATATTTAATACAATGATATCATTTGTCATCATAATAATACACTTTCTAACTATTTATTTGAAGAGCCGCGAATATCATAGTGAGTATCATCGTAAAAGATAGACTCCACGAACCAAATTCAAATCCTGGAAGAGGCTGTGTTTCCCTTTGGGCTAATGTCTTCGTGAAAGACACAATTGTAAGCTTTATTTAGTGAGCTCTTGGTCTTTGTAAGTGCAACGGGTGTGAATTCCAACCATTTACCAGCATGGCAGAATAACTTGCTACAGTGGAAAGTCAAAATCAAGAAGTGGAGACCCTAAGGCAGTCGTAAGTTATGCTAAACATCCTTCTGACTGCTACTTCGGTGCCACTAATGCTAAATTGTACTACACTTTGCTCTTCAGTCAATAAATAACAATATGTGAATCATGGACAGCGTCAGTGTTGTAAAGATGAGAAACTTGCCGCATGGGTAATAACTGGTCTTCCATAAAACCTTGCAACGACTTATGTTAAAATCAAGGCGTTAGTCCATAGTTTTACGATAATAACAAAACAAAAAAAAAGAAATATAATTATATTTATCATGATATTTCGATCTGTACACTCTGTGACCTTCACCAAGTGTGTTGCACCTACAAACTGTGAGTCGCACCCACAAGCATTTAAAATCTTTTGAACATAACATTCTTACTTTTAATGATCAAATTGTTTCGTTGTTTCGTAACAGCTTGTGATCTTCCTGAGACTCGAACCTGTTATCGATTTATGAAGAAATCTCTCTCTCTCTCTCTCTCTCTCTCTCTCTCTCTCTTTCTTTTTTGTTTAGACCTGTCCTTGGGTCTTAGAGTATAACGATTGAATCCTCCACAAAGGAGTAAGACCCTGCCCAACGAGTGTCCTGGGTATGATGCTAATGTGCATCCAGCAGTGAGACTCCAGTTTTGGATCTCTAGGAAGTGTAGAGTACGCCTTCGTTGTCATTACTCCCGGGTCCACTCTGACCTTGAGTGGTTGTAGCTGTTAGGGTCCCATTTATTGGTCAAATAAGTCTGTTTGAAAATTAATGGCATTAACTAGTGTACAAATAAATTATCCTTAAGAAGAATTATCAATGTTTGATAAGAATACTTGAAACCATTTAATTATATAGCATAAGGAATAGCTACTCCGCTTCCGCCTGATGGCAGGATTCGGAATACAGTGACTGTATTATCCATAGAGCGATAAGAACTCCTACCCCAAAAAAGGTTATCCAGGGTATGAGCTGTGGAGAATATAAATTCACCGATTTGTTGCCATTACTCCCAGGTCCACTCTGACTCGGACTTGTTGCAACTATTTCGGTCCATACTATGGAATAAATAGATCTGTTCGAAAATTATTTGTATTTATGAATTTTTACTTTTCGTTACATAGGTGTTGCAGTTGGCACCTCTGATTGTGTAATGCTTAGCAGGCTAGACCAGCAAACCTTCACGATTGAATTTGATTCTCATTGGGTGCCCTATGCATACGGCCTTGTGCCACATCAGAGCAAACCACTTATTAAATTACTACACAGGTGTTGCAGCTTTATTTTTAGCCATAGAATTTCATTGCTGTAGTGTTAAGTAATAAATAATACCTAAAAATATATATAAGAGGTGTACTTATTTTTGGACTGTTTCATATTCCTATTTTTGGTTAGAGAGTTTCAATGCTGTAGAGTTTGGTAATAAATAATACCTAATAATATAAGAAGTGTACTTATTTTTAGACTGTTTCATATTCCTATTTTTGGTTAGAGAGTTTCAATGCTGTAGAGTTTGGTAATAAATAATACCTAATGATATATATAAGAGGTGTACTTATTTTTGGACTGTTTCATATTCCTATTTTTGGTTAGAGAGTTTCAATGCTGTAGAGTTTGGTAATAAATAATACCTAATAATATATATAAGAAGTGTACTTATTTTTAGACTGTTTCATATTCCTATTTTTGGTTAGAGAGTTTCAATGCTGTAGAGTTTGGTAATAAATAATACCTAATAATATAAGAAGTGTACTTATTTTTAGACTGTTTCATATTCCTATTTTTGTTAAGAGAGTTTCAATGCTGTAGAGTTTGGTAATAAATAATACCTAATGATATATATAAGAGGTGTACTTATTTTTGGATTGCTACATATTCCCATTTTTGTTAAGAGAGTTTCAATGGTGTAGAGTTTGGTAATTAATAATACCTAATAATATATATAAGAGGTGTACTTATTTTTGGATTGCTACATATTCCTATTTTTGGTTAGAGAGTTTCAATGTTGTAGAGTTTGATAATAAATAATACCTGTTTGGATTGTATAAAATTCCACTAAAAAAAATTCTGCTATCTTTCGTTTAGAAGAAAATGAACTTTTCATTAAAAATTGTTCGGGTTGTACTTACTTATATGAGGTATGGTATGTATATATATATATATATATATATATATATATATATAAACTTTTTGTTAGGAGTCATCTTTTTATGGAGACATTTAAAAGATCTAAAGAAAAAGAAAGATATGTATCGTTTAGCATCTCTTGGATTTAAATTGTTGAATTTCATGACACTAAGAGAATTAGGAATCTAAAAATATCCAGACATTATGCAAGTTTGAGAAAAAGACTGCAAATCTAATTTGAAATAGTCTGCGGTGACTTTATTCTCACAAATGTTAAATTATTCAAAACCTGGCTGGACTCTCATGCCGGATACGGACAAGAAGAAAATAGACGTGTGAAATATTAGATTCGTCGCATGTTAAGTAATATCCCACGCGCATGCGCACATGTGCATACGGTAGGATAATCAGTGACACTTACATACATATGCACACATTACATGACGAGCAGAATACTGCACACAGATGCACAAATACACTCGCACGCACACACCGACTCACACAACCACACACACAAAGATACACACTCACAAACACATATACCCACACAATCAAACACCAACACACTCATGCACACACACGTAGGCATGCACACTCACAAACACAAAAACCCACACACACAAACACACACAAATACCCACACACGCAAACATAGACACACAAAGTTGAAGCCATTCAACGGAGTGCAAATTATTTGTATTAGATAGGAATACTTGAAACCATACAACTGTCTGTAAATTATTTGTATTAGATAGAATACTTGAAACCACACAAATGTCTGCAAATTATTTGTATTAGATAGGAATACTTGAAACCACACAAATGTCTGCAAATTATTTGTATTAGATAGGAATACTTGAAACAATACAACCGTGTGCAAATTATTTGTATTAGATAGGAATACCTGAGATCACATAACTGTGTTCAAATAAACGATTATAAACAAATAGGCGAACAGTACAATTTTAAAATGCAATGGTACACTGACAATATCGTTCTGATTAAATTCAAACATTTCTAAATCAATCAAATGTAGGCATTAAATAACCCATTCGAAGTTGATATGTCGTTAAAAACATAAACCAAGCCAAATATAGTAATAATTGTAAATACTTAAAAATAAATCAAATGTCGGCATTAAATAACCCAGATGAAGTTGATATGTCTTTCGACATATAAACCAAACCAAATCATTAACAAAAACAAAATAAAAGTAAAAAAAAAAATATGAATAAATAAAAAATTGCCTTGTCTCTTAGTGTATTCAAACTTAAAATAAAAGATCTATTTTCAATGTTAGTCATTCGCAAAAACCTAATATTGAAACAAAGAGATTTGGAGCCAGATAAATATATTGTGAATTAAGTAGGTGTGTTACATTTTATCATTTGCCATTGCCATTCTGACTATTTTGCCATTGTTTTACATAATAAAATATGAAGTGTCAGCGTCTCAACGGTTCATAATTTGGTGTCATAAAAGCGGCCTTAAATCGTTGTATATTGTGTCATTTGAAATTGTACAAGTGACTATTTTACAAATGTAATTGGTTTTGCCGATCGTTTGTTTCGAATGGATTTTATTGTTTCGTTCTTCTAATTCTATTGCTTTTGAGGGGAGCATCACTTTTTGTCGAGCCCAATCGACCAGGTCTCCAGAAAACGCTGACTGCATCTCTGCAGACGAGTAAAACTCCCCATCCGCCAACGAGCGTCCTAGTTATGACATTCAACCATCTGATGGTGAGGCTCCAGTCTTGAAGCTTTGAGGAATAAGGAGTACTCCTTCATTGCCATTACACCTTGGTTTACTCATACCTGGATTGGTAGAACTTAGGTCAAATAGAACTGTTTAATCCTTTACTATTCTGGAAACCATTTAACTCTGGCAAATATAACTATTAGTGTGAGATATACCAGACATTGGCATGATGGTTAGAGTGTTCGCAAATGGCCCGGAAGTCCTGGGTTCAATCCCAGGTCGAGTCATACCAAAGACTCCAAAAATGGTTTAACACTCAGCATTATAAATTATGTATCAAGGGGAAAGTGGAGTAATCCAGCGGAAAGGGTTGCACCCTCTCCTACACCTTGGTGTAGTAACTATCGAAGAGGGAGCCTTCGGATCGCCCTCGACTACGGTCGCCAATAAATTAGTGACAGAAAGCAGTACTTGAGACCATTTAACTTTAAAATGTTACATACATCATCATCATCTCCCTGATCCTCTCTATCGTCCATCGCTCCCGGGAGGTCATCAAGGCTACATCCTGTATCGACACAGACCTGCTGTATATAGGTTCTTGCTTGTCGTCCTGCCTTTACTCGTCCATGTGAAGGGGTCCACAGAAGTATGTCGGTTATGGGTTCATCCTTACGTCTCCAGCAGTGTCCTGCATGTCTAGTTAGTCAAATTTGGATAGTTTCGTGATAGGTGGCAGGTGGCCGTATAGCTGCTGTTTTGAGGGGTGTTGCCTACCGGTCTTGTATTCTTGTGTAGTTGTCGTCAAGCTTTCAAAAAATTCTTTTACTAATCGTATATTTAATATATATATATATATATATATATATATATAAACAAGATTTGGCGTTAGATAACTTACAAGGGTTTATGTGCCATAAAACTTAACCAACCAACAACTTCTCTTTCTGTATGAACAGAAATTGGAAGATACTTGAGTAAAAGTGGAGAAAACATCAGTGTGGTATTTAGTTGGGTTGTTTTTTGTTTGTTTAACGGCATATCAATCTTCGTGAGTTATTTAATGCCATAGTCATCCTCGTAGAAGAACAGTAATCCTATTTACCAACCCCTCCGCTCGGGCAGGATATGACACAAGGTCAATTTTTAAGCGGAGTTTCAATTCAGAGTTTTCCTTCTCCTATACTAGTTGCCTCACCAAGGCTGAATAACCCAGTCTGTCCTACTATTTACCCATAGCTGGAGTGAGAATAATTGGATTCATACCTTTCCCAAGGGTATTAGTGCTATGTGAAATGCAATCAGTCTCGTCCAGGATTTGAACTCGAGTCGCCGTGTCCATTTTCTTACGACCATAATTATTACACCATGGGCACCTCCATAAAGAACAGTAATGGTTCTTTTTAACCCATTACTCAAGGAATAAGAGGCTTTTCACCTTTCCCAAAGGGCATTTGTCCTAAAGTTAACGTAAGTGCGCGACTAAAATTCGAACTCACTTGCTAGAATGTTGCAGTTGCAGCACGTTAACTTCGACGCCCACGGGGACGCCGGCTATTTGCTATTTGGAGGATGAATTGCCTACAATGAATGAACAATATACAATCAGTAATGGCTGCAATTTCGCTCGGGAAATGAGTATGTTTAGAATGAACTCTGGTGAAAACAAATAAAAGGACGATCAATTGAAAAAAGTTATAGAAAATCAATTTTTGCCCTTTCAGAAAATATTTGATTAATTTAAATACAGAAAAAAAAAAGAATATATATATATATATATATATATATATTACCATATACGAAATAAATTTTGGGGAGAATTTTTTTTTCCATGAATAGACACTCTGAATTGTTTGGAATCGGTTTTTAGCAAAAATTAATTTCATCTAAAAAAATTGTTTTGAAACTTTAAAATGACGGCAAAACTTAATCACAAGTCTGTCAACAAATCTTTGGTGGCTGAGAATTGCAAAGCATGATAGATTTACAAAGGAATGTGTGATGTTTACAAATGGGCTTGGAGTCCGAGTCGAGAAGACAGTTCCATGGAGTAGAAACACTAACTCTCCAGTCAAAAAAAAAAAAAAAAATTCCGGTCGCATCGTTTAGTAAAAAGGGTCATGCTGGCAGTCCTGTGAGACATGAAAGGAACCACCACAATTAATTTTGTTTCAAAAGATGTAACAGTAAATTGGGCTTCAAATTGACAATTATTAAAGCAAAAGTGACCTTACTTATTAGATGACCTTTGAATATATTGTAGGAGGATGGACCAGTATTTAGTATTTATGCTTCCCCACAATTTTATGCTGATGATTCGTATATAGAGTGTTTAGAAAAAAGGTAGAATAGGCATAAATATAGGCACATGGAAAAAGTAGTTAATGAAGAAAGCCAATAAGTGAAGAATATGCAACAAATGGGTAAAAGATATGAAACAAAAAAAAGGTTGTAAAACGGCGCGGACAAAAGAACATTTAAAACAAAGCGACGAACAAAAACAAATTTATATTCCACAACAATAAAACTTGCATTGATACATAAAAAATATTGCTAATTCTACTAACAAAATAATAGTGTGTGTGTGTGTGTGTGTGTGTGTGTGTGTGTCTAACACAACTAAACTACAAAAGGATTACATATTTAAAATGTCCTTCTTTTTATGATTAGAAACAGGCGGTTTCTCTGAGACTGGAAAGAGTCTCATAGTCATTGTATATTTTTAATGTCTGCGAGGCCCATCCATGTTGTTGCTTTTCACTCCAGTTGATCCACACTGGAGGGATTGTGTTGCCGCTGCGAAGAAATTTGGTAAAAGAGAGAAAGGGTGTTTGAAGACGACGTATTTATAGAAAATACGCGTCTTGTAGGTGGCTCCAAACGCAGGACTAAAATTTACGCGCGGACGTAGTTTTAAGCCTTTCATGTGGTTCTCCTGGCCAATGGTTTCCCGAGACTGAATATGTGAGCGTCCGCCATCTTTGTGGGAACACGGTGCATACCGCCCAAATTAAATTATAGGAGTGTAAAGTCCTATAATATATATATATATATATATATATAAGCACTTTGCTGACATGTTGAAGTTCTTTGATTCTCCTCTAAGAAGAACAAAGAATGCTTCGATGAAAACAACAAGGGAATTGAATAACTAATGGCAAAAAATTGATTATATATATATATATTTGAAAAACTGAGATAGATAGATAGATAGATAGATAGATAGATAGATAAAAATGCGCTGACTAAATAGATAGATAAAGAGAAGGTTAGATTAACATAGATATGAACATATTTACGAAGTGCATACGATAAGTTGCCAGACTTTTTTCGTATGGGCATTTAAAATTGTCGTAGACTCTTAAAAATTCACTATGCTATTTGCTATACATCTTATGAGATGACTGACCAAGCTTTATGATTTCAGATTGAAATGAACAGCTACAGCAGCAATTGGAATACACCCTACTAGAGCCTGATTGTCACAGCTGGAGAATTTCAAAAAGGCAATCTGACACTTTAGAAGAATGATATGCAATAAAATTCTGTTTTAAACTTGGAAAAAATGCCACAGAAACCTATGGAATGCTTCAGACTGCTTTTCGATCATCTTGCATGAGTCGAGCATCAGTTTTTGAGTGGCATAAGAGATTCAAGGAAGCCAGGGAGTCTGTGAGGGATGATGAGAGATGTGGTAGGAGTAAGGAAGTCAATACATCAGAGTTGAATGGCCAAAGGGTTAGGGTTAGGGTTAAGGTTACTATGTTGAGGTTTTAAAGGAGTTCAGCAAGAGATTCCGTCGGAAGAGGCCAGCACTCTTCAAATCGGGTCAGTAGCATTTCCACTTGGCCAATGCACACAGTCAACAACTCCATCCTTGTCACATACTATTTGACCAAGATGGGCATCAAGACAGTTCCTTACCCTCCCTATTGTCCAGACCTTGCTCCCTGTGACTTTTGGTTATTCCCTAGGCTCAGAGTCTGTCGTTATGAGACAATTGAGGAGATGAAAGAGGCTGTGACGAAGGTCATTGATACGCTCACACAAGAAGACTTCCATGGGACCTTCCAGAAGTTGTTGGAACGGTACAACAAGTGCATTGCAGCCGGAGGAGAATACTTCGATTGGGACTAGAGTTTCATGTGTGTACTATCAATAAAAGTGCCCATACGAAAAAAGTCTGTTAAATATTCCTCTGTGTGTGTGTGTGTGTGTGTGTCTTTGTCTGTGTATGTCTCTAACACGAATATTATGAAAAAAAGACTAAATAATAAAAGTGTCCTGTAGATTAAAATGCATGTTCACAAAGTATCTCTACAGAATTTTAATAATGTATGTTAGGAGGAACGTGTCTTCTCCAATGTTGGTTGTTACTTTCTGTGTTCGACGAAATTTCCGTGTTCGAGGTTGGAAAAAGTCTCACCGAAAAAGTATAACAAGGAGGAGAATGGTTGCAGAAAGTATACATTTTTGTGGCGGTTGACTGCTGGAAGTCAAATGTAAAAAAAAAAAGAGGAAGAGTGCGTTGACTCTGTTGGTTGAAATGGAGAGAGTGAGAGTGTTCCCTCGGGAAGTCACAATGGAAAGAGAATGAGTGTTGGAAGATGAGAGTATTTATAGACAATCTTTGTTATGCAGTAGGCTCCAAAAACGCTGGACAAAATTGAATTTGCGGACGTAGTTGCGAGCACTAACCAAGTGGTTTTCCTGGCCAATAGGTTCGCGAGACTGATTAGTTTACCGACGTCTGCCATCTTTGTTTCGGGAACAAGTGGCATAACGGCCATTTTAAAATATAGGAGTGTAAATCCTATAAGTTCGAACTCTCTGACATCAAAGCCACAATTCAGCCATTACACTATGGCATATAATTTTTAAATGATTACATGAATTTGATTATCATATTTACCCAACCCCTCCGCTCGGGTAGGATATGACACAAGGTCGATTTTTAAGCGGAGTTTAACAGGTTTTAATTCAGAGTTTTCCTTCTCTTAGACTAGTTGCCTTACCAAGGCTGACTAACCCAGTCTGCCCTACTATTTACCCATAGCTGGAGGGAGAATAATTGGATTCATACCTTTCCCAAGGGTTTTAGTGCTATGTGAAATGCAATCAGTCTCTTCCGGCATTTGAACTCGTATCGTCGTGTCCATTTCCAGCGACGCTAACCATTACACCACGGGTACCTCTTTTTTTTCCCAACCCTTCCGCTCGGGTAGGATATGACACAAAGTCAATTTTTAAGCGGAGTTTAACAGGTTTTAATTCAGAGTTTTCCTTCTTCTAGACTAGTTGCCTCACCAAGGCTCAAGAACCTAGTCTGCCCTGCTATTTACCCATTGCTGGAGGGAGAATAATTGGATTCATACCTTTCCCAAGGGTATTAGTGCTATGTGAAATGCAATCAGTCTCGTCCAGAATTTGAACTCGAGTCGCTGTGTCAATTTCCTAGGACGATAACCATTACACCACGGGCACCTCCTAATGAATTTGATTATGCAAACTGAAATTAATATAATAAACCTGATTCTGCCGAGAGGTGTCCCGTATATCTTAGGTTGCTTTGTTTCGGGGATATTAGTGATGAATTTGCCAACCAGATCTCTGCTTGTGTAAGTAAGTACTGTTATTCTTCTAACCTGCGAGTGGTCTTCTGCATGCGAACCGTTTTGACATCTGGTCGAAAAGACGTCCCCCCCAACATAGTAGTTCTTTGATTTATTCTTTTACATGTGTTTGCGGGTTGCAATACATCGGGAGAACCTATCAACGTCTGGATTCAAGAATTAAACATGTACCCATAAAAATACGGCAGGGAAACTACTTTGCTGACCGAATGAACAACACATACGGGTCTTCCATTGCAGAACATTTAATGAATAACCGTAATTGTGCCTCGTCCAACAGTGCGGACTTGTTCACGATTTTGAGCTAGTCCCACTTAGACTATCACCTGAAAGTACTTGAGACCATTCATATTCTCACCCATAAACTGTCCCTCTGTAAACAGAGGGAATGTTTATTGGGTTTGAATTTGATTAATATTTAAGTTACCCCTCCCTTTCAAGTCAACTCGCATTTTTTCCCTTTCCTCCACTTCATTATACAGTCCCTGCCCCCTTTCCTTCTTAATTTTTGTCTTCGTTTTAACTGTGATCAGGGAAGACCGAAACCGGTTAGTTTATTTTATTTTTAAAAAGTGATTAAAGTTGGTCTATTCGTGAATATATATATATATATATATATATATATATAAGAACAAGAAAATAAACATTAATACATATGATAGACGTATATTTATTACCGGACCATTGGCCTTATGAGTAGAGTGTTCGTCAATGGTCCGGGAGATCGGGATTCAATTCTAGGTCGAGTCATACCAAAGACTCAAAAACGGTACTTGATGCCTCCTTCCTTAACATGAGGATCAAATGTAAATAGGAGCAATCTAGGGAAAGGAGTAACACTCTCAATTACGCCTCGGTGTAGTAGCTATTGAAAAAAGAGCCTTCGGGTCACCCTCGGCTAAGGTCGCCAAATTCAATTTTTGTTAATGATATATTTTGTTCTCCATAGTTATATATATATATATATATATATATATATATATATATATATATATATATATATATGTTTATATATATTAATTAGCCGTGCATTGAGCGCTCTTTTTGAATTATTCCTTTTAAGTTTATTTACAGACTTAATTAATATATATATATATATATATATATATATATATATATACTTTAAGAAAAAACAACGAAACCGGTCACATAGGATTATAAATTTATTTCAATCCTGTTACGCATTTTTGAAATTTCCAAAAACACGAAAAAATTAACAGGACTTCTTCAGATTACCTATATATATATATATATATATATATATGACAGTTTGACCTCCTTTACTGACTGCTGCCCCCGGAACCTTTTCTTTACATGAGAGTTTGTTTACACTCAATGGACTGCCTTTTCGACTCAGGCTCGTATGTTTAGTTTGGTTTGGTTTCTTTGTTTAATGGCATATCAACCTTTGTAGTTTATTTAATGCCAAAGCTATTCTCCTAGAAGAACAGTAGTGGTACTATTTAACCCATAGCTGGAAGGATAACGGGGTTCATACCTTTCCCAACGGTATTTGCCCGAAAGTGAACATAATAGCGCGACTGGAGTACGAACTCGCGTACTACGATTCCGCAGTCCATCGCTTTAATCATTACACCACGAGGAGGACATCCCCCAGGCTCGTATGCGTACATGTGTGTGTGTGTGTGTGTGTGTGTGCATGTGTATGCGAGTGTGTATGGGTATGGGTTTGTATGTGTATGTGAGCGTGCGTGCACGCGAGCCAAATGTTTCTGAATTTTGAACAAATTATCCAATGTATTTATAAATCTATTTACTGGCCAAGGGATTCCCGTTTCCACAGTATCACAAAAAAAATTCCATACATTTCTTGAACTCTCTTCAACAGGAACGTATATATATACATATATATATATATATATATATATATACATGTATGTATGTATAAAATCGTCCACTCCAGTGCAGAGAAAAATATAATCCTATTCCTGGTATAATGTCCACAAAAATGGCTAACAAAAAAGATGTCTCTTTCCTCGCAAGACTGTACTTGAATAGAAACCAGTTACTGGAAGTCTACGCTTATAAAAATAGATTAAATGATGGAGAAATTCAAAGACACGAAGTATTAAAACAAACAATGAACTGATAACTCAATCGCTACTCTTTTTTTTTTTTTCTTTCTCTCTCGGCTTTATGCATCGGAACAAATGAACAACGCTTATAAATGCACGCAAGTGCACAATTGTCCAACGTCAAGAAACAATGACCCAATTGAACGGGCATAAAGATGAGTAAAAAATTTAAAAAATGCCCTTGGACCTACACGTATGTTGATGAAAGTTGATGTTCATTAGATAAATTAAAAGTGGGCCAGTAGAAGAAATAAATCACGAACAAGCGATTGAGAGATTAGCACAGGAATAATTGGTCTAGAATTAGATTTTATAGATCCGTCTGCGTCAGAAATAAACTCGTTGAATGAAAATAAAATCCCGACTGAACCTGGGAGGTTTTTGTTCCACTAATAATTGAAAGAAAATGCAAAAAAAAATAATAATGGTTAGACGAAGAACACAAATCAAATTTAAAATAAAAGTTAGTCTTATATATATATATATATATATATATGTATATATATATACCCAACCCAATCACGTGAGCAGAATGAGACACAAGATCAATTTTTAGTGGAGTTTAACCGGTTTAACTTGATAGTTTTCCTTCTCCTAGATCAGTTAAAGAACCCTGTATAGCCTACTTTAGCCATAGCTTTTAGAGAATAGTTGGGTTCATTCCTCTCCGAAGGATATTAGTGCAATGTGAAACGTAAACAACCTTGTCAAGGCTTTGATCTCGAGTCTCCGTGTCCATTTGTTTTTATATATATATATATATATATATATATATATATAAAGAGTGAGTCTACATTGATAAATAGATAGAAACAACCGAGATAGATAGATAGATAGATAGATGCGAACAGACAAGGGTATATATATATATATATATATATATATATATACTCACTTTATAAAGAGAGAAGAAGACAGTGACAAAGATAGATAGATAGATAGATAGATAGATAACAGAGAGGAATATATATATATATATATATATATATATATATATATATTGTATTAAAAGAGAGGAAGAAAGAGAAACAGAGACAAAGCAAGATAGATAGATAGATAGATAGATAGATAGATAGATTCATTATGTATGATTCATTTCCTCTTGATGTCAAATTTTCTCAGTTATTCTGTATTAAGTTCATTGTTTTTGTTACTTCAAACAGTTTATGGCTGGGAAAAAAAGTGTTTCAACTCCGACCTAGTTTAGTGGGATAAAAGCATCGAACACAGTACAAAATGAATTGTTCTTTAAAAAAAAATCATTTCAAAGTGATCCACATTCTTTAGAAGCCAAATTAGAAAAGAATTTTTTCTTAACTTTTCACGTCTGCATTTAGCAAAGTGTTATTGATGGTTTGGTTTCTTTGTTTAATGGCATATCAACCTTTGTAGGTTATTTAATGCCGAAGCCATTCTCCTCGAAGAACAGTAGTGGTACTATTTAACCCATAGCTGGGAGGATAAGGGGGTTCATACCTTTCCCAACGGTATTTGCCCGAAAGTGAACGTAATAGCGCGACTGGAGTTCGAACTCGCGTACTACGATTCCGCAGTCCATCGCTTTAACCATTACACTACGAGGTTATTGAAAGGAAGATTACATTGGCTAATCGTCCAGTGCAAACGAATCCACGATGCCTATTTTTCCCTCTAGAGGTCGCAGTAGAACTTGAATGTGAATTACGAATCGCCCTTGTAGTTACTTACTAAGCTTAGCTTATTAGGCCACAAGGTCACAAGTGTGAAGGAACACGTGAGTGTAGAACTCACTTTAGTCTGTGATAGGCGCACGCTGACCATTGCACCAGTTCCGGCGCCAAAACTATTGATCCCTTATCTGCCCAATGCGTAGGTGTTCAATGAATTACCACAAGCCGACATATTGGAAGGGAATGTAGCTAAACGTTTATCGTTATTGGAATTAGACTCGATAAGCTAAGCTCAAACCTTGGTTGAACCTATTTGCATTTCCTGTCATTTTAGTGCCCTTTGGAAAGGCATGAATCTATCTGTTCTCCACAAGATATGCGTAAATAGTGTCTCAGACTGGGTTCTTTAGCCCGTGTAAAGTAACCCGTCTAAGAGAAGGAAGGCTCAATTCTAAAGTCTAAATTCAAGCCGCTAAAGAAAAACAGTGGAGGAGTTGGGTAAATACATACAGGCTGAAAACCGTAATCTGCATCCTTTACATGACAGAACATTAGAAATTACATGATACTTGAGGTGATGGATAAATAAATGGTAGTTATATCAAAAACAAATAGAGAACTTTTTGCTTCAGATTTCCCAGTGTGATATCACGTTTACTCGGAATCAGGTAGTAAGAAGTCGAATGAGTATATATATATATATATATATATTGGTATTCTTCAATCCAGTAAATCCAGAGTAGGGAACAATTCCGTCAGGACAATTAAATTATTCAAAATTCGAATATCTAAATATACCTGGTAAAGAGCTCGATGTAAATGATATTACAAAGCAAATATTCCTTCAAGAAAAAAACAAGATTCACTCACATTAGGATTATAAATTTATTTCCATCCTGCTAAGAACATTGATATGAATCAACAACTCCAAAATTAACAGGACTTCTTCAGATCCAATATTGGATCTGAAGAAGTCCTGTTAATTTTTTTTTGAGTTATTGATTCATATCAATGCTCTTAAAAGGATGGAAATAAATTTATAACTAGTTGGTTGTAAATTTAAAACTAGTTGGTTGTAAACAATCACGTATTTAGTCGGCTATATCTGTCCGTTTTGTTTAAAGCAGATTAAAATCACATTTCAAAGAGAACAAGTTTATTTTTAGAGATTACAAAGGACTTTTTAATATCTAAGAATAGGTCATTTTTTTCGACAGCATTCTCTGTTGAGACCTACTTAGTCACTCAAGATTATTATCCTCGGTGTTTTATTTACTTATTCATTTTATTTTATTTATTGATGTTGGTGAATGGGTGGGTGTGGCGAGGTAGTCTGCTGGGGCGTATCTTGTTTCGTTCAGGGTAGAGTTACAAAATATTCAACTAGCAATTCGCTGATTTAAAAAATCAACCACATTAAGCCCTTTAGTTTAAACTAATCCTCGTTGTGGCTTTTCTTGTAAAAGTTGGAACTTCGAATGCGGATTTTCTCGGTAGGTAGGTTCACCAATTGGATTCGCACAAAATAATCTTATTCGTTCTGCTTCAACTTACAGCTTCATATTACACCCACCTACTCACACACAAATATGTCCCACACTCACAAACATAACTTCACATATAGATAAACACACACACATACTTACACACATACATAAATACATACATACATACATATATACGATGATGAAATGAGTATTATTGCTTAGCGAGGGGAAACCATTTTTGTAGCCAGAGTTTTTGTTGTTGGTAAGCGAGGAATGGTTGTAACGCATGTGTGTTTACGTTGTGTTGTTTTCTCGCTGAGAGTTGTTAGTCCCCTCGCTAATAGTTGTTGAGGTAATGAAAGGTGGTTGAAGATGATGAAGTAAGATGACGAAGGTCGAAAGGTGTTTTTATGAATAGGTTTTTATTGCAGCATGGAATATGGTTTGCTTTTGGTGCTGCAAGACTCGTGGAGTTTAGGCTTGTTAGTGTTGAGACGAAATGGCGTCATGAGATGTTGGGAAGGCAGCGTGTGTTGTCGGACGTGAGGGATTGAACTTTTGCATTTTTGATGAAAGACATGTCGCAGTTGTAGGAATTGAACTTGGATGTCACCGTGAGTTTCGCGTCTGGTAATTGGGGGAGAGTAGACGTTATCTCCATTAATGTGGACCAGCGGTGAATTGGGAGCATGTGTGTCGAGAGCGGAGTTATGCTCAGATCGACATAGTCAATTTTTGGGGTGACACAAAGTTGTGCCTGTGCGCGGCATGTTGAATGCGTCTAATTTATATTCAACTGGGATTCCTCGTAAGGAATCCATAAATTAGATGGTTCCCTCGTTTGTCTATGCTGCTGCTGCTGCTGCTGCAGTGAGATGTCTACACTGGGCGGCTTGTCTAGCTAAAAGGCATCGCTAATTAAGAACGGCCAGAGGGACATCTGCTCTGGTCGGCGTTCCCAAGTCAAAGAGACTGGGTTTGGCGGCTTACAAGCTTTGGTGGGCGGAAATGAAGGTCCGGGCTGAATAGGATTAATCATCCTGATTGGTTGAAATTAAGTGTCGAAATAAAATACGAGATTTTCCTTTTCTCTACACATACATACAAAAGGAGCTGCTTGTGGAAAAACGCCCGTCGTAGTAATAAATGGACCTGGCAAACCAAGTTCAAATCCTGTTGCTTTTTCCCTTTATACTAAAGTTATTACGAAAGGCATGAAACCATTTCTCCTACCTTCACATGCCTATAGATAAATAGTAGGGTAGACTGGTCGCTTTAGCATTGGTACGGTAGCCAGTCTTGAAGAAGGAAACATTTTCAATTCAAACTAGGTGCACTCCACTTAAAAATTGACCGTGAATCAAACCTGGTCTGTACCGGAGGAGTTAGATAAATGCAGACACAAATATTTCTCTTTCTCTCTCTCCACACAGACACACACACGCATATATATATATATATATATATGCAGTGTGGAGAAAATATTGAAAAACAAAGTAATCTGAAGTGAAGAATTCAATACGAAAGTCGACGTTATGACGTTTTAGTTTCTATAAATCATCAGGACTTAGAAAAGATGTTATAAAGTGTCGTTAGATCAACGATCGATGTTTAACGAAATAAAACCAAACGAAGACATTATCAGTGTAACCCGGATATAAGAGAGTTGTCGGAACCGGAGAAGAAGTATCTTATATCCGGGTTTCTCTTATATCCGGTTTTGGTCTATTTTGTTTAGGTAACACAGGTTCTAATTTGGGACCAGAGAAAATCTCTCTTATATCCGGCTTACACCGTATATATGAAAAGAGGGTGGTGAATCTCCTCCTTCGTTTTGTTTTGTATTTCGTTAATCCTCCATCGGTGATCAAATGAGTCTTCTAAACATCATTTCAAAGTCCTGATGATGATTTATAGAAACCGAAACGTTATAGCGTTGACTTTCTTTCGTATTAAATTCTTCACTTTGGATTACTTTGTTTTTCAATATTTTCTCCCCACTGCATATATATATATATATATATATATATATATTATTTCTAGAATAAAACAATATTGGCTCACATGAGGATAATAAATTTATTTCCATCCTATTAAGAGCATTGATATGAATCAAAGACTCTAAAATGATTTTAACAGTACTTCATCAGATCCAAAAAGAAAAGAAATTACAACCAGATAGGATTCCTGTATTGGGAATGATTGTCTCCTTAGAAGCTTAGGGAACCGTTACGCTATGTGTCCTGTACACATAGCGTAAAGGTTATAAGCGTTGGTTCCTTAAGCTTCTAAGGAGACAATCATCTGGAGGTTGCAGGTTCAATCCTGACTGCAGGCGAGTAACAATACAGGAATACTTAACACTTGTACCCGGTTATGGCTAACGGAATCAGAACAGGCGACCCCCGTGGATTCAATAAAGGACGTAGTTCGAAGTTCCGTGTAGGTTCCTGATTTCGACAAACACCCGAAGAAGACCGAAACGTTGTAAAAACTCTTAATGATAAAAATCATCAAGCTTCTTCTCAGAAATTTAGACTGCATCACTTTAATAAAACGTTAAAATCTGGGGATTGATAACTACATATAAATAAGAAAAATGAACGTAATACAGAACTTTACAGTAAAATTGAAAATTCGGTTTTATGAAATAATTCACCAATTTATACTTTGCATGACTCAGGAGCATCTGATTGCTTACGGTACCTATTGTTCCGAATTGGTCACTCATCTAACAATGTACTGTCTTATCATTACATAGGTGCTTTAAACTTGACTTGATCGTATGTCGTTAATTTACTTAGTCTAGCATACACGCTTCTGATAGTTGATAGTTCTTTCTATCCCTGAGTGGTCACTCCTCTATGGACTGAACATGCTTATAGTTACTTAACCTCGGTGATCTCGCGGGAATAGGTGCAGTAATTTTAACTTGACAGCAAGGCCATACATATGAATTCTCTGCTTGTTTTTTACTGGTTCACATTTACCTCAATGTTTTCGTTTTCTTTATCTATAAGCATTTAAAATGGATTCTGCACCAAAAAGAGCAGGTTGAATTTCCGACTATCAATTCTTTGCATACGAGGACATTAAACGCAACATGATACTTTAAATTGTGAGTAATACAATGAAAGTATTTTTGAAGACAAGTAGAGCAAACTTATAGGGTACATATTTTTCACTTATGCGTAAAAGATAGTTAACTCGTGATTATAGGAATGCGTTGAATTAAAAACCTTGTTGGTTGAAAACTATATCTCTATCGTTTCCTTTCTCGCTTGGAGGATTGGCTGATTTCAGTATGAGTTTTTTTTGGAGCGGGGTAGTTTGTTTGTTTTTTGTTTTTTCTCTTATTTATTTCTTCTTCTTTTTCACTGAAGACGAGATAATGAATTCGCGTTAACAAACATGGCCGAAATCACGCAGAGTCACGTTATATTAACGATTCGTGTAAAAGAGAGGCTAGAATTGAGTTTCATTTATTCGTCTCCCAGTTCACAATTCCAACTTATCATTAGAATCCAATTAGGCCAAAGAGGTGAGTGGAGTGGGGGTCAGTGGACACACCCAGACTCTGTGTCGGACACAAGAATATTAGGTCTCGATAATTGAATACACATAGAATATCTGTTTACCCTGGAGTCAGAAACTAAAGATAAATTGTACAAATTAGTTTGTATCTGGCGTCTACAATATTATTTTGTTCGTTTATTGTTTACTAAGCTTTCCTTAGTCAGGCACAAAATTGCTGAGAATAGTCACTGTTCCTAAATGGTCGCTCATCTCAGAACTGAACACACTCAACACCGCTTAACTTTGGTTATTATGTCTTGGATGGACATAATCTAAAATCAATATTTTAGTATCGTGGGCGTCTCGAAGAAAACTGACGGACACGAAGAGACAAAGTCGAGATTAGGTTGGTCATATCGGAAAAGGAAAAATCAGACACAGGGTCACAGAAAAATCCCACTCACTTTTTGTATCGATGTTACAATTTCCCTCTGGTCTTGTCCCGAAAAAAAAAAAAAAAAATACAACAGACGTGAAGTGGTATTTTTTAGTCGATCAAGTAAAGATCTATTTTTTGACAAATTGTAGTAACCCCACCCGACAATAGGGTGACGGTTTTGCTAGCTTCGAAATTTAGGTCTTTGCTAGTCGCTCTCATTCAACTGATTAACTGACACTTTTCAAAATATCCTCAAATCAAGTTTGTGATAACATCTGATACCTATAGCGGCAGTTATCGTCATTTGCCTTTTGTTGTCGGTCACAAGGGTCAGTGGTGGAGGTAGGTGCCTACTACATTACACAACTCCTAATCTCAGAAATTTAGACAGATAATTTTTTTAAATTTAAACAATAGATAACCTTGTGTTTATTCATAGACTGTCCTTGTATTCCACTCTATCTATATAAATTTAATATCAGGCTGAGAAAATTGAATGCATATAATACAACCAAACCAAATGAATAAATTAAACTGAAACGAATATTGTATTCATTTAAAATTCCATGATAAACAATAATTTTCACAAAAGTAATTTGTCTTTCACGCCGTGATTTTTTCCAATGTTGGATACAACGTTCACTTTAAAAATTTGAAATATATGAAAATAATTCTAAGAATTCAGACAATGGAAACTCATGAGAATTTCTTAATAAGTGTTCATATTATTGACTGTAACTGCATTCCAACTTCTTTAACCTCATCAATATGATATCTAGTGGTGGAAATTTTGTGGTAACATGCTTCCTTCACGACAAATGATTTCACCTCAAAAACAACTCCACCCCCGTAGGATGATTCAACCCCCGCACTGATAGATCTTCCTATGGCAGACTAGTTGCTGCTGGTTTGGGTCGAAACTGCACAAGGTATAAGTCAATGCCACCTGGAAAAAAAATGAATTTCGATAACTGTACTTGTTGTGTTTTTATTTCCTCCTTGTTCTATCTCGGCTGAGAGGAGGGACTTGCCTCTGGGTTCTACTATCGCCATATGAACGGCATGCTAGATTCCTTTATTCCACTCTGTCCCACGGCTCGCTCCCAAGCTCCTATCTCTCAATTCGACCACAGTGATCCGAGGGGGTCATTCTATTCGACCCTGGAATAATCTCACTTTCTACTTTCGACTGGATTCCGATTTGACCTGTGACTACAAACTGACCAATCTCTTGATTTCTTTTTTGAATAAATGCCTAAAAGGGTCCCCGAACCTCTCGTGCAGGAAAATGGTTTTCCTGCTTGGATCAACAAAATCAAAATACTTTTAAAATATTATATTCTTATCTATTGTACACTGATTTTACAAGTGCAAAGGATCTCTCTTTATGTTATATAATTAAGGAGTGATTTTTTTATATCAATCATTTTTCGTTAATTATATTTTATCATTCAGTTTGGTTGGGCTTTGAACTATTCGGGTTAAGAGTTCAGGTGCATCGTCATTGGGTGCAGTTTTACGCTCGTGCGCAAAGGATATGACAATCGCCATTGTCATAATTAACCCCAAGACAGGAAAGGGGACAGGAGTGTGGATGACGTTATGCCCGGAAGAGATGGTCCTGAGAATTTGAAGATATTGAAAATGAGTCAGTTGAGAGTTGGGGATTCGGCCATTGAGTCGAAGAGTTGAGTTTTTTCAGATCTCAACCGGCCGAGAGGAATTGAGATCTTAAACACCACGAGATGTGCCGAACTTTGTGGGTGGGGTTAGCATAGTATGATTGCGAAAAACTTTTAAGAACTACGTCTCTCCCCTCGTGTTGCGAAGATCCGAAGTCAAGAAATTAATAAATGCATTCGTACCTGAACAACAGAGTCCGACTGTTTCTGCATATGTGTTTTGTATTTGCATTTGTATATGTACTGTTGTGATTGATCTCATGACGTTATACAAGATTTAGGGCGGACATCAAAACAAGCTATCACAAAAATACCTTTCCTTTCGATTTTATCCCCTATTAAAATCTAACTGGTGTAATGGTTATCGTCGCAGGATATGGACACGGCTACACGAGTTCAAATCCTGGACCTGACTGATTGCATTTCACATAGCACTAATACCCTAGGGAAAGGTATGAATACAAATATTCTCCCTCCAGCTATGGATAAATATTAGGGCGGACTAGGTTCTTCAGCCTTGGTGAGGCAACTAGTCTAGGAAAAGGAAAACTCTGAATTCAAATCAGTTAAACTCCGCTTAAAAATTGACCTTGTGTCATATCCTGCCCGAGAGGAGGGGTTGGTAAATAGGATTAAAATCTAACTGACGCTTCCTAACTTATCAGGTTGTCTTTTTGATATTACTGTATACAAACATATACACATATCCATATACATACATAAATGCATTTTGCATCAGCTACGAAAATCTGGCTGGCATTTCTATCACCGATGAAAATCTGGTTGGCCTTTGTATCAGCTACGAAAATCTGGCTGGCATTTCTATAACCTATGAAAATCTGATTGGCCTTTGTATTAGCTACGAAAATCTGTCAGGCATTTCTATCACCGATGAAAATCTGGTTGGCCTTTGTATCAGCTACGAAAATCTGGCTGGCATTTCTATAACCTATGAAAATCTGGTTGGCCTTTGTATTAGCTACGAAAATCTGTCAGGCATTTCTATCACCGATGAAAATCTGGTTGGCCTTTGTATCAGCTACGAAAATCTGGCTGGCATTTCTATAACCTATGAAAATCTGGTTGGCCTTTGTATTAGCTACGAAAATCTGTCAGGCATTTCTATTACCGATGAAAATCTGGTTGGCCTTTGTATCAGCTACAAAAATCTGGCTGGCATTTCTATCACCGATGAAAATCTGGCTGGCCTATGTATCAGCTACAAAAATCTGTCAGGCATTTCTATCACCTATGAAAATCTGATTGGCCTTTGTATCAGCTACGAAAATCTGTCAGGCATTTCTATCACCTCTGAAAATCTGATTGGCCTTTGTATCTGTTATGGTGACCTATCAACACGCTAATGAACTCTTTCTTCTTCATAAATACTAACTCTGTTTACTTTCGGAGAGATTTCCTTCCATTGCAAGAGTCACTTAGTTGTGGCTCCCTTCCTCTCAACCACAAAATCTCAGGACTTCGTGGCCACCATTTGTATAAATGGAAATAAAGAGACTTCCTCCCAGCAGTCGAACCTGACAGTTTTCGGACGGACACTTCTACTTGCTAACACTCTTATTTTATATATATGTTCTGTTCTTCAATACAATTGTACCATCTACTTTGTCTTCTTTCTGGCCCTTAACAGGTCACAAAAGTATCATCTATGAAAACCTGGATGGCCTTTGTATCATCTATGAAAACCTGGATGGCCTTTGTATCACCTATAAGATTTTAACTGACTCTTCCTAACGTGTCTAGTTATTCTTTTGATATTACTGTACGCACGCACGCACATACATCCAGTTATATATATATATATATATATATATATACATACATATATATATATATATATGTATATGTATATATATATATATATATATATATATATATACGTGCATTTTGTATCACCTCTTAGAATCTGGGTTGCCTTTGAATCACCAATTAAAATCTGGATGACCTTTCGGATATTTATATTAATCGTATATTACTATGCACACAAAACCATATATATATATATATATATATATATATATATATATATATATATATATATATACCTCACACACATATATGTATCATCTGATGAATATTTTATTTAAAAAGACTCTCGAGCCAACCCTGTGTAGAACAGACTTCAGATATTAAACGCATATTATAACAAATAAAATATAGACAAAACATATAAAAAATATACCCCACTACACAAAATAGTTGAATCCTATTTTTTAAAGTCCTGGGAGGACACAAATGGAATCAAAGTTATAAATGTGTTGATCAGATCTTAGATATTACACATATAATATTACAATTAAAATATACGAAGACACAATAAAAAATATTTCTACCCGACCTTCGTTTTTTTACGATAATTCAATATATTATCATTAGATAAATTAACAATCTGTAAATGAATTCCTGAAAAATATTATTAGTTATTAAGTATTGATTTTTTTAGCTCTTGGGTATCTCACCTCACGTTTTGTCTTAGTAAGAGAGGTGACTGTCTGTAAGAGAGGATAGAGGGTAGCAAAAAAGTAAAAAGGTTGTCAGATTCAAATACCGGGAAATAAAAGGGACACTTGATATTTTCTGTGACGATAAAAAGGTGAGGAGAAATATGCATATAGAAAATAGAATAAAAAATTTACAAAAAGCAAGAAACATAGAGAGTGTACAGAGATATTAGCAGAATCTCATTCAAGAAATCCTCTCCCAGAGTATATACACTTAAAAAGCTACGGTGGCTATAATGGATATATAACACTAATTTTCGTGCTTCTAAAATACAGATTTCCTTATTTCTTTCTATAATCTTATATATATATATATATATATATATATATATGTGTGTGTGTGTGTGTGTGTGTGTGTGTGTGTGTGTGTGTGTGATAATGGAATAAAGTGAGACCCTGGTGATTGAACACCGATCGCCAGTGGACGAAAGTGGCGGGCCTCCAGAGAATATGAAAAGAGGTACCATGCCCTTAGGATGGGACTTTAGTCGGTGGACATTAGTCGAATTGCAATCAGTCGAACGGACCTCTGCGAGAAAAGACTTTCAGTAATAGCTTGGCCGGAAATATTACAGATAGTAACTATCTTTCGTTTGTTTTATTTTTTTGTTAATGTGCTATTACGGTTGAATGAAATACCAATGCTTGTATTAAGTTGCCTGTCAATTATTTTCTGTTCTTTTAATGCACATGTGAGCGTTACAAATATATATATATATACGGTACGCCTATACGAATATGAATTATATCACCTGTGTGCGTTCAGGAGCAGAAAAGCCTAGAGTGTCACAATCTGACATGTGAGTGTTTGCCTTTTGAGTATTGTTAAATTTTATTAAATTGAAAAAATAATTAAATCAATTTTTATAACAATTGGCATTCTTCTATAACATTTCCGTGAAAGCAAAAAAAAAATGTGGAGATCAGCTGATCAGAGGGGAGAGCTGCTGTGCTAAGGATTAAATAATGGCATAGTTTGCTCGTTGACTAGTGCAATAAACGAAAACGTACGTGAATGTGTGATTTACGTTTCACTTAATTCCGTCTATTTCTATCCAACCCTGTATCATTCGGATGAGTGAAATAATTTTTTGCAGAGAGATATCGATTTTCAAGAAATAATTCAGTCGGACCCTAACAGGTACTACGATCCGAGGTCGGAGTGAATCAGTGAATAACGTCAACCCCACAAGCCCAGGGTTCAAGAATTTGTGTCTTGTCACGGGATGTAGTGTCATGCGCAGGACATATATTTTTTGTGGGGGGGTCATACTTCCTCTTCCGGATATACTGTCGTATATTCTTGTCTCTTCCGAAAGAACGCAAATGTATTTCGATTTTGTCGAAGGAAAAGATTTGCAGTGTGGTAGGTACGGTCGGCTCACTGTATTATATATCATCATCATGACGTGCGGCTAGCACGGATATCCCTGACCCTCTCTCTCCACGTCTCCCTATCATTCATCGCCTTCGGCAGGTCTTCGGGGTAACATCCCGTATCATCACATAGCTGCTGTATGAATGTTCGAGCTGGTCGTCTTGCTTTTGATTGGCCATATGCGGGGGTCCACAGGAGCACATCACTTACGATCTCGTCTTTGCTTCTCCAGCAGTGTCCGGCAAGTCTGGTTCGTCTAGCTTGTATAGTTTTCGTGAATATTATATATATGTATATATGTATATATCTATGTGTGAGTGAGCATATACATGTATATAAGTGTGTGTATAGATATATGTGCTTATATACATATATTTACTCAACCCTTCCACTCGGGCAGGATATGACACAAGGTCAATTTTTTAAGCGGAGTTTAGCAGGTTTTAATTCAGAGTTTTCCTTCCCCTAGACTAGGCTGAAGAACCTAGTCTGCCCTACTATTTACCCATAGCTGGAGGGAGAATAATGGGATTCATACCTTTCCCAAGGGTATTAGTGCTATGTGAAATGCAATCAGTCAGGTCCTGGATTTGAACTCGTGTCGCCGTGTCCGTATCCTGCGACGATAACCATTACACCACGGGCACCTTTCTTTTCTTTTTCTTTTTTTTTTTCTTTTTTTTTTTTGAGCTTATATACATATATGTGTATGCATGTACGTTTGTGTGTGTATATATATATATACGTATGTATGTATTTATGTGTTTGTGCATACACATTTATATATATATATATATATATGGATGAGTGTATATATGTGTGTGCGTATACATAAATGTTTGTGCGTATTTGCATAGATATGTATGCGTATATATATGTGGCTTTGCGGATATATATATATATATATATATATATATATATATATATATATGTATATATATATATGTGTGTATATATATATGTATATATTTGTATGTTTGTGTGCGAGCATATAAACATATGTTTGTGTATATATATGTGTGTGTATGCATATATATATGTGTATGTGTTTGTGCGCATATATATATACGTGCATGTCTGTGCATATACATATATATCTGTGGGCATATACATATATGTGTGTATGCATACACATATGTGTTTATATATATGTGTGTGTATGCGTGTGTGTATGTGTGTGTGTGTGTGCGCGCGCGCATATACATCTATATGTGTATGTGTATATATATGTGTGTGTGTGTGCATTGGCGCATACACGTGTGCGTAAATGAACAGAAACAAGGAAGGAATTTACATTGTCGATTTATCACCAGATACGCATAAATTATATATATATATATATATATGATAGTGTAATAACCATGACTAGAAAATCCAGCTATGCATACTGTGGTTGCTGGTTCGATCTCCGGGGGTGGAGATCACGGTATACACTTCTGATGAAACCAAATAAGGTCAAAACAGCTGTACAATGTTCCGTGTGTCGCATGTGAGTGATTGTCGAATTTTCTAGTCATGGTTATTACATTATCATATATACATAATTCCTCTACTTGATTTTTACATATATATATATATATATATATATATATATATATATATATATATATATATATATATATATTATCCATATTTACTTTCATACTGTCTTTTCGGAAAAAAACTAATACCAAATACATTCTTACATAACATTTAACATGGATGATTCCTAATGATCTATACATATGAAAACTTATTTGTTGCGTATTTCTCAATAAACGGGAGGTTTTGTTGTCTCGTTTCTTTGAAAAATCCTACATTTTCTAATATTTTTCCACGTGCCAAACACGTTCTGATGACTTTTGAATTTTGAACGCTATGTGCATGTTTATCTATCTTTTCGTTGTATATTTCTCATTTGCTCCTGTCATCTCAGCAATCACCCATCTATATTGTGAACTATTTTATATCCAAGTCCTTACGATGGTTATTATAACCGAAACGTTAACGTCGACTTCACATCATGATATATTCACCTATTTGGATTATATTTTTTCTTGCTACCTTCATATATATATATATATATATATATATATATATATATATATACAACATCTTCAACAATTAACACACAAGGGTGCCTCTTGTAGTGTGATCGTTAGCACTCTAGACTTACAAACCTTCAGTTCGAATCTCATTGGGTGCCCCATTCATACGGCCTTGTGCCACATCCAAGTAAAAAGCTTAGTAAATTACTAACCTTCACGAACGAGTACGAGTCTCACATGGCGCCCGATTCATATGGCCTTGTGCCACATTGTGCAACATCTAAGAAAACAGCTTTGTAAATTACAAGTAACATGTTAACCAAATCAACCCCACCAATTATAATATATTGCCCACAAAAATAAATTTTGCACCTCAACTAACCAAAAAAAAAAAAAAATACCTACAAAATAAATAAATAAATAAAGATAATCCCCCTGAAGACGATCAGTTGATGTGATCGAAAGCGCGCGAGCGCAGAGCCTAGAACAACTTCTTTATCACCTGAAGCCTGATGCAAAGAAATAAGCAAGAAACAAGAAAAAAAAACATATCATAAAAAAGGAAGTTCCGTGGGTTTTAACCAAGCTTTTCTCTGCAATATATATAACTTGGTCCATCTCCCGCCTCGGTGCAGATATATATATATATATATATATATATATATATATATATATATATATATATATATATGTGTGTGTGTGTGTGTGTGTCTTTGTGTCTTGGATTCTGTGTGTCCACGCAGATCGAGGCAGAAATAAGGAAGACTTTTCCATTATCACTAATGGGTTGAACATTGTTTTTAAGCGCTACATTTGGCTCTCAGTTGAAAATCGTAGTGTCGCCTTTGTGGAAACGATTTTAATGTATTTTGTATATATATATATATATATATATATGTGTGTGTGTGTGTGTGTGTGTGTGTGTGTGTGTGTGTGTGTGCGTGTTTTCCTGATTCCAATCAAGCAGAGACGAAACATTACCCGGAGGCTAAAAAGAGAAGCGTGTAGAAACGAAAAGATCAGCTCGTGTCACGTGACTTGCTTCGTGTCGCGCATGTGCAGCGAATGCTGAATGCCGAGAACGTTCGGATGACATTTGCAAACATGATAATCGGCAGAGAACGCTGAAATATCACACCTCACTGACTGCTATTTCATTACCTGACCCGTGGCAGTGAAAATAACGAAGACGATGCGCACTAGGAGGCTCTTGTAATCCTAATAGCACCACATGCAACGGTATTACGAGTGAAGATACATCAATAAATTGTCTTATCACGTATCATCGAATGACAGCTTATGCGCATATCTTTCGAGCTGATGTAAGTAATAAGATCGTCACGGGGCACTCCACTAGTACGTATTCATACCATATGTTTTGTGAATATCTGCATGAACGATGATACTGATGATGATATTCGTCTATTAATTAGCCTAGTGGGTAGAGTGTTCGCCAATGACTTGGGTTCAATCCCTGGTCGTTTCATACCAAAGACTTTAAAAATGGTACTTGATGCCTCCTTGCTTAACACTCAGCAATATAAGGTACATATCAAGGGTAAAGTGGAGCAATCCAGGGAAAGTAGTAGCACTTTCCCTTACACCTCGGTGTAGTAGCTATTGAAAAGGGAACCTTCTGGTTGCCCTCGACTACGGTCGCCAACTTTACTTAGTTTTATCAAGAATATGCACCCGGGACATTGGCCCAGCGGTTAGAGTGTTCGCCAATGGCCCGGGAGACCTGGGTTCAATCCCAGGTCAAGTCATACCAAAGACTTTAAAAATGGTACTTGATACCACCTTGCTTAACACTCAGCATTATAAGGTACGGTTCAAGGGTAAAGTGGAGCAATCCTGGGAATGGAGTAGCGCCCTCCCCTACACCTTGGTGTAGTAGCTATCGAAAAGGGAGCCTTCGGGTCACCCTCGACTATGGTCGCTAACTTTACTTACTTTACTTATTATACAAGAAATACATTTTGACTGATTGTAATGTAAGCAGGGTTAATTTTGCTTTTGAGGGTATCGTAGTTATATTTTTCTTCACAGCTGTCTGGATTGGGTTAATGTGAAAAATGAGATTTTTGTAGTTTTCAAAGAGAACAAGTTGATTGTTGTGATTTCACCAGCTGTGTAGAGAGTGAGATTTCATTCGGGGTTCGAACTGAGACGCGTGTCGATCAGAAATGCGATACGTTCGGAGTGGAGTGGAGTGCGTTGAGTTTATAACAACACCTGTCCCATAATAGTGTTATGATGGTCATCTTCTCCTACACCAGGTCCGGCCAGTGGTGTGGTGGAATAAAAAAATTTAAATTACATTTTTCATACGAGAATAATAGTAATTTACAAAACTCTTTGCTTCGATGTGGCACAAAGCCGAATGAATTGGACACCCAATGAGAATCGAACTCACTCGTGTAGGTTTGCTAGTCAAGCTTGCTAACCGTTACACCACCAAAGGTGCCCGTTCATCCGAGAATAATAATTCATACGTGTACAAAAATAATGTTCCGATTGTTGAGGAAGGAACCAACAAAATACAAAAAGAACCTTTTTTGCTAAGGGATACAACCAGCTATCAGACACCAAAACAAACTAATGCCATAGGACCATATGACGGCATGGCAACAAATATATTGAATTGGGATAAGACAGATTGTAGATGAGCATGGCACTAAAACGAATTGCAGGTCAGCATGGCACCAAAATAAACATACCGTATCGAGATACAACTGATTACAGGTTTACATAGCAGCAAAACCAATAAATCGCATATGGATACAACAGATTATAAGTTTACATGGCACCAAAACGAATATTCTTCTTAGGGATACAACACCAAAACAAATGTTTTTTTTTTTCCAAAGAAGAAAAGACTGGGCTACCACAACGATTCACGGCTTTTGTGCTCTGGTCGAGAACGTGTTCACTTGATAACAGCAGTTACCAAACTACCCTCTCAGATCAGCAGTTATGTAGTTTGATTGATTCTTGCCAGATATTTGTAGCCTTGTCTCAGACTAACTTAATCTTAGCTTTCCTCTCGCCCCAGCCTTTTTCCTTTTTTACTTTTGGCTTTCTCTTCGACATCAAGTGACACTCTTGAATGATTGAGAGACTTTGAAACATTAATCTTATTCTGGTCAACCGTTCAATTCACGAAATAACCCCCCCCCAAGTAATGAATCTCATCAGGTTTGACAACGAGATTGATTGGTGATAGATTAACTTTGATATACTGGTTTTCCATGAAGGTTGCCAACCGAATAGAATAGTCTCACTACTTTCTGGACACAAAACACCAGTCTCCTTATGGTCTAGACACACTCTTTGTTAACAGGTTTTGAGTAATTAGATTTTTAAATAAAGTTCTGTGAAACTCAAAACGGAGGGCAATTGATGGATAATTAGTTCAAAGTAATTTCCAAGTGTCAAAATAAATATAATTAAGATTTTTAAAAAATTCTTTACCTTTCTTTGATTCAAAAGTTGTTCTGTTTTAACTAGTAACTGACTTTTTACATATATATATATATATATATATATAGTTTCGATCCCAGCTTCGGGAATTTAGCCTGTCTAGCCACACCGAAGAGTTCTGATAGAACGAAACAGATCTGTCTGTGGATTACAATATATATATATGCTCCCCTACACTTGTGGGGTTCAGCTCTCTAGCGAGGGAAGTAATGGTTGCCACTGGCGTAATGCAAGGCTTTTCAAATGAATTGAGCTCTCGGTAGCCGATAAGCGGATATATGTAAACAGATGCGATACATAAGCGTTTAAATTTCCTTCGCTTGCGCTGGTTTCCTCGTGGCTGAGTGGTAGAATCTTGGATTGGCATTTCAGTCAGCCAAGTTTCGATCCCGGCTTCGGGAATCTAGCCTGTCTAGTCACACTGAAGAGTTCTGATAGAACGAAACAGATCGGTATGTGGATGACAATATATATATATATATATATATATATATATATATATATATATATATATACTGGTACTTGATGCTGCCTTGCTTAGCACTCAGCATTATATGGTAAGGATCAGGGGTAAAGAAGAGCAATCTTGGAAATGGAGTAGCGCCCTCCTCAACACCTCGGTGTGGTAGCTATTGAAAAGGGAGCGTTTGGGTCACCTTTGACTTAGGTCACCAACTATATATATATGGGAAATCATCAGGATTTTGTGCCAAAATTTAGTTCGAAAAGCTCTCATTTTTGTATCTGCATTTTTTCATTTATCAACCAATCGGCTCATTTGTGCTCGTTTTAGAATTTCTTGGAATACTTCATAGACAACAATAGTTAACTGGCCGCGAAAAAATTGAAAGATCAAAAGCTAAAATAATCTAAAAGATCTTTTCCTTTTAGATTCTTTAAAAATACATTTTTAGCCAATCAGAATCATTAATAAATCATCTACTTTTTAAACTAATTTTGAAATAAATATTTTCTTTTGTAGCTATGAAATTATTCGATAATTACTCAGCTACCTTTTCGGTTTGCTTCTTTTGAATGACAATATATATTATTTTCTTTAAGGAATGAATTTAATTTCAACATCGTTTTATTATCTTAAATTGAAGGAATATGTTAGTGTCAACTAAGAATTATAAATATTGATATGTCAGCTTCAGCTTGCGGATGAATATCAGCAGCAGCCGCATATACGTTTAAGGCATAAATGTATTTTCTTACTGATATAGGGGCACACTTATACAGAGAACTTTTACGTACAAATAAGATATATAGCTTTAGATTAGGCTGACAATAGCTACTTCATTTCTGTTGTATCGTTGGTTCAATAGCGGTATTCCACAGGTACAAGCCGAAGAGTTGGCAAGTCTTTCGGAGAGCGATCAACGCTTTTCCCTCCTGAAGTAGTCAGACACCGTCCATTTATATCTTTACCGGTGTCATACTAAAAAGAGTCACTGAGTGTATAGTTCCGGTATAACAATTTCATGGCTGAATTTTCAATCTCTCTTTAAAATATCTGCATTCTGACTAATACTGTATTTGCTTACAAGAAAAGATTTTGTTACTTGTTTTTCAGCAATTTTTTTACTAAATTTAAATTAATTAAACGTTATTAATTTTTAAATAGGAGTTTTAGTCAATCATATAAACCTTTGTCCGCAACATATATATATATATATAGGTGTGTGTGTGTGTGTGTGTGTGTGTGTGTGTGCGTGTGTGTGATACTGCTGGTGCACTCTGTGCTCAGTGTAGTGAGACTTTGAATACAAAACCATGCCTGACTACAGTTATCATCTGATAAAGGCGAGAATTGTCGGTGCACTTGTTTTTCTTTCTTTTTTCGCAGTATATCTGTATAATATATATATATATATATATAATATCTGATCATATTATTAAAAATATATATATATACATGTGTTTTTAAGATTTTGATGCAATGTTTTCGTCTATTTATTTAGTATGACCTAATAGCCCTTAGTACCCTCGGCATTCTGGATAGCGGATGTGTCGAGCATCTGTGGATGTATAATTAATAGGTAACAAGAGAAAGTTCCTCACTACTCAAGCAAGTCTTGGAAACGCGTTGGCATTCGTTCATAAGTTAGAGGCAATCAGATGTGATTCCAGAGATTCACATTCTAAGCAATCAGGACATGTGAGTTATGGCAATGGAAGGGTACACCCCACTCTCCAGATCTCCAGAACTGGAGACTTGCTATCCGATACAATTTAGCGTTTTACCCGGTACACCCCTTTTTTTTTGGGGGGGGATACAGTCAACGTATTCTACGCCCATTTAGCAGGGCGTCTCCTGATCTGAGTCATTGCGACTATTTTCTGCTCCCCAAAATTCAAAACCCTGCTCTAAGGTACTATTTACCAACCCCTCCGCTCGGGCAGGATATGACACAAGGTCAATTTTTAAGCGGAGTTTAACAGGTTTGAATTCAGAGTTTTTCCTTCTCCTAGACTAGTTGCCTAACCATGGCTGAAGAACCTAGTCTGTCCTACTATTT
Source organism: Sepioteuthis lessoniana (assembly GCA_963585895.1). Classification (NCBI taxonomy): domain Eukaryota; kingdom Metazoa; phylum Mollusca; class Cephalopoda; order Myopsida; family Loliginidae; genus Sepioteuthis; species Sepioteuthis lessoniana. The sequence goes on from OY757943.1 coordinate 58,590,321, forward strand.
ACCCATAGCTGGAGGGAGAATTATTGGATTCATACCTTTCCCAAGGGTATTAGTGCTATGTGAAATGCAATCAGTCTCGTCCAGGATTTGAACTCGTATCGCAGTGTTCCTTTCCTACGGCGATAACGACTACACCACGGGCACCTCCAACCCTGCTCTAAGGTAGCTTTTTAGGGATTACTAAGTATACGCAACTATACGTGATGAACCAAATGGGAATACTGTCAGATGAAGACTTTTCAGGAATGTTTTCAAAAGTAGGAACAACTTTTTCGTGGGTGTGTGATTTTCTAAGCGAATTACTTTGAAGAATAGAAAATTTATAATTATGTTGGTGATTAATAAAAAGTTCCCATCAAACTCGTTACTTAACAGACAGACCTTGTATATATGATTTGTAAATATAAAGACACTTCGTATTTTTGATAGTTGAAACAAAGAATAAGCATTAAATATAAATTTAAATGAATCATATAAAAATAAGTAAAGTGAACAGATTACGAATATCTGGAAGTAACTCTTTGTTGTATATTGAAATCTGACCCGGCCGGGCTGTCAAAATAGGAAATGCACCGGTGTAAATAACAGGTGCATCCGGTCGAAGAATGCCAGAATATAACCTTGACCGTGGACGGGTTGAATGAGTGCGATTTGTGACGCCCACAAGAAGAAGGTGGACGTCGAATTATTATATAATTCGGTGCACAGGAAGTTCAACCAGTTGGAGACAAGATGCGGTAGAGAAAACCAGCACCCAGAGAGGCTGGGCCCTCAGGCCCCCGATTGAGCAGTTGCAGTTGGAGATAAGAAGCGGTAGAGAAAACCAGCACCCAGAGAGACTGGGCCCCCAGACCCCCGGTTGAGCAGCCCAGAACGGGAAAGAAACGCCGTTGTGACCATAAGAGTGGGGGTCAATATGTTGCAGTTCTGTTCGGTCTCCAACTCCCTCTCACACACAACCCTTTCAATAAAGTGAGAGGTATATTTTTCTAAAGAACAGTGTCGCTCGTCTTTATTGTGTCGTCGTTATGATTCTGCATGCATCTGCATATGTGTTTGTATAGTTGGTCATGGCTATCCAACATCTTCGGCTTCCCACCTTGAGTAATAAACTGTAATGAGAATTTTGATCTTTTCAAGGTTTTAACTAATTCTTCATGGGCATATTGTCACAGTTGTTGTATATTTATGGGTTTTCTCTCAACAGTAATTCCATGCAGTTTATCCGACAGAAGTTCTGTGAGATCTGGAGACTGAGATTGTTGTCCTTATACTTTAATTCCTGAACCACTAAAAGAATTAGAACAGCATTGAATGGTAAAAAATGGTAAAAGTTATTCATAAAAAATCCTCAATGCGTAAATCTTTGATTTCTTTTCTTTGTTTACTATCTTTTTAATGACATATCATCCTTCGTGGGTTATTTAATGTCAAAACCATTCTTGTAGAAAATAGTTTTCGTATTATTTAACCCATTACTGGGGATATTTTTAATCAAAAAGATTTAAAAGAGAATATATATATATATATATATATATATATATATATATATATATATATATATATATCAGAATTCTATCGCCCGGTCAGCTTGGGTTGTAGAATACATCGACTGTTTCACTGCTAAGGGGTAAGACCCCTCCCCAACGAGTGTCCTGGATATGACATTAAACAATCTGATGGTGAGGTTCCAGTAATGCTTGAGTTTTGGGTAATATGGAGTACCCCTTCATTGCCATCGCCTCCAGGTCCACCCTGGTCCGGAGTGGTAGCACCTAATAGGGTCCTATCTAAGAGTCAAATAGAACTTAGCTGTGTAATTATGCTAAACTGAATTGTTTGAAATTGAACAGTTTTGACATTTAACTGTTTGTAAATAAAAACTATACTTACGATCAACTGAATTATTTAAAATCTTATTCGGCGTTAAATGACCTGAAAAGGGTTGATAGGTCGTAAAACAAAACAACCAACCAACCAACCAACCAACCAACTAACAACCGAATTTTATGCAAAGTGAAAAAGTAATGTTTACAGTGTTAGATTTGGGGGAACAAGTGTCCGACCCTTTTTGAGAATTGTAATTCTCAAAAGCCAACTTGTAATCTTCTTTTCCCAATAAAATGATGGCTTGAAATCCACTCAAATGGCCGGTTTGATTAATTGAAACAAGAAATAAACAGAGGAAACAAGCCCTAAACGCGAGGGCATTATATTAATCCTTATCAAAGTAGCACCTGAAAAGGTCCTATTAATGGGTCAAATAGAACTGTTTGACATTTAAATTGTGTGCAAACAAATGACTTATGCTGAATTGAACTGTAAGAAATAGAACTGTTGGATCATTTAACTGTGTGTAAACAAATGACTGATGCTTAATTGAATTGTTAGTGATACATAGGAATACTTGCAACCATTTAACTTTATTGACTTATGCTAAATTGAATAGTTAAAATAAAACTATTGGATCCTTTAACTGTGAGTAACTACAAAATGTATTTACAAATCCTATCCTTAGTATATATGTAAAAACAAAAATTTGGCATTGAATAACCAATGATATGCCATAAAACCAAACCAACCAAACCAGTCAACTGATGACCACCATTGCGCTGACCAAAGTTTTCCAAGATATTAATTCAATTATATCAAACAAAACAAAGACACACGGAAAGATTACAAACGTTTCGCTTTTATTTTTCAATTTTCCTTTTCATTCGTCTTGTTTTTATCATCTCTGATCAGTTCACTTAAGATAATAAAATGAAAAAAATCGATAAAGCACTCACCATTCTGTGCATCTGAGCTATTAATGTATTCAATATGCTTCTCATAAGTTCGATCCGCTTACTTTGGCATCGAGTTTCCACTTTCTCCTTCACATTAGTTTCCTTTGTTATATACTAACCCTGTAAAAATATAAAATTAGCGCGCTTACAGGATGTTTATTAAGATTTTTTGTATTTAGCAGTAAATAAACTAATAACAGATAAGATACAAAAAAATGTAAAAGATCATTTTGATTTTATAAAATATTCCATAAAAAAACAAGATTAAACAAAACAAAAAGAAAAAATATTACTTGGAATTAAAGTTGGTATTTACCCATCATTCTGCAGTGGCATAAAATCAGGAATTGAAGTCAGGAATTGAGGTCAAGTAACGTTGAAAGTAGCAATACTTATTTGATGATTGAAATTAAGCATCATCAAACTTTGAATATTGTAAATTTATATTTTATTAATTTTTGTTAGGTATAAGTAAACTGTTTGGTTTCAAATGTAAATCCTTGCTGTATTATTTAAAGCCAAAGTCAACATTTTTTTAAAGAAATTATGTTTTCAAATGATTCAAGATAATCATTTTAAACAACGATAATTTCAAGTAACAATTTTTAATTCTAATAATTTGCAGACTGTAAAATGGCTTCAAGTACATATTCCTATTTAATAATAATCATTTAATCGCACACAGTGATGCGGTTTCATGTATTTTTATCTATTTTTATCTAATACCCTGTTACGAGGGTCATTAAATAAGTTTCCAGACTTTTTTCGTATGGGCACTTTTATTGGTAGTACACACATGAAACTCTAGTCCCCTTTGAAGTAATCTCCTCCAACTGCAATGCACTTGTTCTACCGTTCCAACAACTTCTGGAAGGCCCCATGGAAGTCCTCTTCTGTGAGCGTGTCAATGACCTTCGTCACAGCCTCTTTCATCTCCTCAATTCTCTCATACAGCCAAGGAGCTTAGGGAATAACCAAAAATCACAGGGAGCAACGTCTTGACTATAGGGAGGCTGAGGAACTGTCTTGATGTCGATCTTGCTCATATAGTCCGTGACAAGGCTGGAGTTGTGAACTGGTGCATTGTTCTGGTGGAAATGCCACTGACCCGATTTGAAGAGTGCTGGCCTCTTCCCTAGGAATCTCTTCCTGAACTCCCTTAAAACCTCAAAATAGTAACCCTAACCCTTTGGCCAATCAACTCTGGTGTATTGACTTCCTTACTCCTCCCACACCTCTCATCATCCCCCACAGACTCCCTGGCTTCCTTGAATCTCTTATGCCACTCAAAAACTGATGCTCGATTCATGCAAGATGCCCCAAAAGCAGTCTGAAACATTCCATACGTTTCTGTGGCATTTTTTCCAAGTTTAAAACAGAATTTTATTGCATATCGTTCTTTTAAAGTGTCCTCACGTCCAGATTGCATTTTTGAAATTCACCAGCTGTGACAATCAGGCTTTAGTAGGGTTTATTCCAATTCCTGCTGTAGCTGTTCATTTAAACCTGAAATCATAAAAATTGGCCAGTCATCTCATAAGATGTATAGCAATAACATACTGAATGTTCAAGAGTCTACGACAATTTTAAATACCTGTACAAAAAAGTCTGGAAACTTATTGAAAGCACCATGTATACGGTCTCATTTACTTAATACATCTGATTATGGTTTCATTTATCTAATACACTGTTATAAGAATTAATTTAAAACAGGTTCATTTAACTCATAAACGGGACCTTAACAGACATTACCAGTCCGGGATAGAGTTAACCTAGGAGTGAAAATAGGACAGAATGTGCCTTAGTGTGGCAACCGGTCAAGAGGGAAAACTTAATTGAAACCAGGTGTTCTCTGCATAAAAACTGACCATGTGTCACATCCTAAATGTGATGGAGTGGTTGGGTAAACAAATACTGCTCACAAAGGCTAGAGGTATATGTCTGAACTAATTTTGTTTCGAGCATGCTACTTAAGTACCTGGAGATTTTGGATAGTTCTAGCACCAGCCCATCTCAAAATGCAATGGATCTGTGTTATATATTAACCCTCGACCGAGCCGTCAATCAAGAGATGCACCTGTGTAAATAAGCAGAGGAACAGCGGAAGCAGATATATGTGAAACAATTATATAACCAGGTGCCACAGACGACTTGAGTTAGTTCCAGTTGGAGTTAGAGATAGGATGTCAGCGGAGTGTGAACCAGCTCCAGACATAGGGCTTGGGCCCTCAGTGACCCACGATTGAACAGCCCAGCCAGGAAGCGAAAAAAGTGCTGCTATGGTCAGAGGAACTTCGGGTCAAAATAACAGTCTGTCCCCATCTCCAACTCACATCTCACACACAACTAGCATCAACCCTTTCGAGAATAAAGTGTGAGAGATGATATTTTTATAAAGAAGAGTGTTCGTTCGTTCATTGAAGTCGTCATTATTGTTGACTATGTTTCCGCATATATTTGTATATGTATTATTAGGAGGTGCCCGTGGTGTAATTGTTATCGTCGTAGAAAATGAACACGGCGACACGAGTTCAAATCCTGGACGAGACTGATTGCATTTCACATAGCACTAATACCCTTGGGAAAGGTATGAATCCAATTATTCTCACTCCAGCTATGGGTAAATAGTAGGACAGACTAGGTTCTTCAGCCTTGGTGAGGCAACTAGTCTAGGAGAAGGAAAACTCTGAATTAAAACCTATTAAACTCCGCTTAAAAATTGACCTTGTGCCATATCCTTCCCGAGCGGAGGGGTTGGTAAATAGGATATTTGTATATGTATTACGGTATACAACATTTGCACCTAAATCTTTACCTGGGCACAGATGGATGTACAACTGGTAGTTGCCCATGCAGCAGAAGTTTTCACTTCACTACACTATTTCTATCTAGGGAACCTATAAGGTACTATACAATTTGACATTAGTGTACATTAAGGAGATACCAGAATAAGGTTGAATACGTCAAACTGACATAGAGAACTGTAGTTTCTATCTATTCTAAATTGTCAAATTACCTTGCCACTGTTATTTAGATTCAGCCAACTTCTTGACCGGTTACCCACCCCCACAAAATGGGAGAGGCCAATCTACCCAATTATTTATACATAGCTGGGGAGAGAAGATTTCAATTCTTTATTTAATGGTATACCAACGTGCATATATATATATATATACGATGATCCTTTAAAAATTAAGAGTTTTATCCAGATTCGGCCTTGTGCCACGTCGAAGCAAAGAGCTTTGTAAATTACTAAGAGTTTTATCCAGAAAAAATAGTATAACTGATTTTTTTGTTATAACAAAGCACAAACACTTCTTATAAAAGTAGAAAAACTAATTCCGTCCTAATTTATGTGCAGGTAAGGTCCATACAAAGGTGAAAAGTGCATGACAAATAAAAAATCTGGGTGAGACTTAGAACTTTTTGGACGACCTTCAACGACTCTCATATATATATATATATATATATATATATATATGAGAGTCGTTGAAGGTCGTCCAAAAAGTTCTAATCCTCATATATATATATATATATATATATATATATATATATTGTCATATATACCGATCAACAAACGGAACATAAATTCTATATAATATTTCTAATAAGTCAAATGACGTAATTTAAAAAACAAACGCTTATTCACTAATTAAACAGCTAACTCTTTTTTGATATACAGATTTTCCTGAAGTTTTTGTATTTTGTATTTTCAAACATCCATCGTTGATTTAACATCACAAATATCATCCCTTATAGTCCTAATGATGGTTCATTAGAACCGAAACGTTATAGTGACGACTTTGCTTCTCAATAAATCTCTCCCTCTGCTTGGATTACCTTGTTATCAATTTCTCTCTCTCTCTCTCTCTCTCTCTCTCTCTCTCTCAATATATATATATATATATATATATATATATATATATTATATATATATTCCCATTTATCAACAGGAAATATGCTCCAAGATTTTCAGCTGATGCCTGAAACCGCGGATTGTACCGAACTTAAATGCAACAGAGATTAACATTATCTAAGAATAAAATAATTATAACAATACCCACTTATAAAAGTTACAAGAAAAGAAAAAAATTCGTATAATGTATATCTTAACCGACTCGGCATAGGGCATTTTTCTTTCTCAAGTGGAGAATGTTCACCTTTTCGCTCAAAGGAAACACTTTAAGACTTCCTTTTAGTATATCTGACCCGCCTGTTTCATATCTTTATGGTCACCATTAAGTAGAACAATAGACCTCAGAACTTTCTGTCAAATGATCTCACAATGCCAATCAAATACAGACATCCTGTCGACAGGGCATAGAATATACTGACTCTATCCTTGGTAAAGGAGTCTCCCCCACCCCGTAAAAAAAGAATGGGTACCCAGGGTATGACACTAAACTACAAACGGCGGTAAGGTTCTAAAGCGCCAGGCAGTATACATTCTCCTCTTGGTTGCCTTTACTCCAAAATCCACTCTAACTCAAGCTAGTAGTTAGCTTCCTATCTATAGGTAAAAGAGATCTGGTTAAAAATTGTTTGTATTTGATAGGAATACTTGATACCATATAAGTAAAAGTAAAGTTAGCGACCATAGTCGAGGGTGACCCGAAGGCACCTTTTTCGATAGCTACTACACCAAGGTGTAGGGGAGGACGCTACTCCTTTCCCAGGATTTCTCCACTTTACCCCTGATCCGTACCTTATAATGCTGAGTGTTAAGCAAGGAGGCATCAAGTACCATTTTTAAAGTCTTTGGTATGACTCGACCTGGGATTGAACCAGGTCTCCCGGGCCATTGGAGAACACTCTAACCATTACACACAATGTCCGGTATAGTTACTTAAAGCTATAATTAGTTGTAAAGAATCATTATCATTAGATATTTGGAATCATATAACAGTGTATTAGATTTTTAAAATTCTTGAAACCATATCATTGTATGCAAACAAACAATTATTATTAAATAGAAATAAGTACTTTTAATCATATAATTATTGATATTAGATAGGAATACTTGAAATCGTACAACTGTGTAAAAATGACTTGTTTTCGACTAGAATACTTAGAACTGTGTGCAAAATTCTTAAGAAACGACAACACAAAAAAGTGAATAAAAGCGTACAATGTACGCAGTTTCCTAATCTCTTGGGCCCAGTCGTCTTGGGCTGTAGAATACGCTGGCTGAAATTGCTGCAGAGGGTAAGACTCTCCACAACGGGGGTCCTTGATATGACTCAATCTGATGGTGAGGGTTAGGGTTATGCTTGAACTTTGGTGAATGCAGAGTACCCCTTCACTGTCATCGCTCACAGGTCCCCTCTCGTCCGGAGTGGTAGCACCTGATAGGGTCATATCTATGCGTCAAATAGAATTTTTGACATTTAAACTACGTGTAAAGAAATGCGTTTTGCTAAATTGAATCATTAGGAATAGAACTGTTAAATATGTGTAAGTAAACAACTCATGTTTAATTGAATTGGTATTGATAAATAGCAAATACATAGAACCATTTAACTTGAGTTATGCTAAACTGAATTGTTAGAAATAGAATTGTTTGATCATTTAACTTTTTGTATCTACAAAATGTATAAACAAATCCTGTATATCTAATATATTTGTATAAAAAGGATTTGGCATTAAATAACCTACAATGGTTGATATGCCATAAAACCCAACCCAACCAAATCCTATATATTTAATATATATGTATAAAAAGGATTTGGCATTAAATAACCTACAATGGTTGATATGCCATAAAACCCAACCCAACCAAATCCTATATATTCAATATATATGTATAAAAAGGATTTGGCATAAAATAACCTAAAATGGTTGATATGCTATAAAACCAAACCAAACCAAACTAAACCTAATCTCTAAACATAAAATAACCCCAGACGAGTTGACATGCTGTTAAGATCAATTAATCAATCTAATATCGAATATCATCATCATCATCATCATCATGTCACGGATCTCCTTGACCCTCTCTCGACACCCTTCTCTATCGTCCATCACTCCCAGTAAGGCTATATCCTGAATTAGCACATAGCTGTTGTATATAGGTTCTAGCTGGTCGTTCTGTCTTTGCTCGTCCATGTGAAGGGGTCCACTGGAGTAAGTCACTTATGAGTTCATCCCTACTTCTCCGGCGGTATCCCACACGTCTGGTTCGTCTAACATTGATAGTTTTCGTGATGGGTTGTAAGTGGCCATACAGCTGCTGCTTCGTGGGGTGCTGCCTCCAGGACTCGTTCAATATTGCTCGCAGCATTCTTGTGTAATTGTCGTCAAACTTTTTCTCTATACGTTTAGTTAACTTCCATGTAGTGCATCCATATAGCAGTATCGATACGACAGCTACTTGGAAAAAAACTGCATTTTATTTTATCGGTTAGCCTATCGATAGCTGTCTATGCCTTTGCTAGTCGCGTGTTGATGTCATTCTCGGTTGATGAGACGCTGCTTCCTCGGTAGGTAAACTTGTCCACCAGTTTCAGAGAATTACCATTTAGTGTGGAGATGTCGCCTCTTTGCTTAAAACACTTGTATTCCGTCTTATCTGCGTTGACATGGAGGCCTGTACCAGCAGCTGCTCGTTCCAGAATATGTAGCAGGGATTTGGCTGGGGCGGGTGTATTTGCCAGAAGCGATATGTCATCGGCGTAGTCCGCGTCCATAATTGTTTGTGCGGGGTATCTTGTTTCTTTCCTTTGTCAGCTTGAAACCGTGGTCTATCATTTTATTAATGAGGTGGCCGTGGTGTAATGGTTATCGTCGCAGGATACGGACACGGCGACACGAGTTCAAATCCTGGACCTGACTGATTGCATTTCACATAGCACTAATACCCTTGGGAAAGGTATGAATCCAATTATTCTCCCTCCAGCAATGAGTAAATAGGAGGGCAGACTAGGTTCTTCAGCCTTGGTGAGGCAACTAGTCTAGGAGAACGAAAACTCTGAATTCAAACCTGTTAAACTCCGCTTTAAAAATTGACCTTGTGTCATATCCTGCCCGAGCGGAGGGGTTTGGTAAATAGGATCATTTTATTAATAGACGTTCTAAGCTCGTATGGCTTAATAAACAGGAAAGAAAGAAACAAGATTGTTTAACTTCGTTTGTGTATTTATTTTACTTGATATCAGATTACTATTGAAGAGACGTGGATGGGGGTCAAAAGCCACAAAAAAGACCCCATATTTTTTTTTTAGTTCGGTCTAATTTTAGGTCAGTCACCTCATGAAAAATTTGATATCCCAGATGGGGAGTGGGGTTGTTTCGAGATTTTTAGATAAATAGCAATCAATCAGTCAGTCTGTCAGTGGTGGGCTTCGTACCAGGAGGCGAGGGAGTTCGACGAACTGGTAGCAGCACACCCCTTACCAGCGCCTCTCCCACCAACAAGCGGCAGACGAGGAATCCAACCACCGTAGATTCAACTGGGCCAATGCCAGGATTCGACCAATCACAGTAACCATCTTAAACTTCTTATCAGACTTAATTACAACGGTCAATTTATTGTGGGTCATAGGACAGTCGGTTAAGTGTGTGCCACGAGGGTGGTTCAGTCTGGTTGGTGCCACCAGTGACTCCGTGTGCTATTCACACCTAGAAAGCACCCATCCCACCTAAGTCTGTCGGTTTTATAGTGGACTTCAGTCGTCAGTTAGGATTTGCACCAGGTGTCCTCGTGGTGTAATGGTTAAAGCGATGAACTGCGGAATCGTAGTACGCGAGTTCGTACTCCAGTCGCGCTATTACGTTCACTTTCGGGCAAATACCCTTGGGAAAGGTATGAACCCCCTTATTCTCCCTCCAGCTATGGGTAAATAGTAGGACAGACTAGGTTCTTCAGCCTTGGTGAGGCAACTAGTCTAGGAGAAGGAAAACTCTGAATTAAAACCTATTAAACTCCGCTTAAAAATTGACCTTATGTCATATCCTGCCCGAGCGGAGGGGTTGGTAAATAGTACCAGTGTCACGTGCCTGTACCCAACTTTGAGCAAAATAAAAAGCATATAAATGCACCCAAGACGTATCACTCATTTCATTAACCGTGACTTCGACATTTTCCTTACTAACTCCAGCAACATCACAGGCGTAGGAAAATGGCCGCCGGAGAAATTGCTCGAAGACGACGTGCGTTGGTATCACACCTATCTGTGACATCTATTCTGAAGAAGCAAAGTTAGCACTAATTACCCGATATTTTTTTCAAGTTAAGATATCGTTATTTAGTTAATCCTAAGCGCCATCGTTCTCCGTCCTGGGCTATTGCCAGGAAAATTGCTATCAATAGTAGGCCTTAGCAATGTAGATATAATATTGTTAATTAAATAATAATAATAATAATAGTAATAATAAGATAGCAACATAGAACAATGCCATTATGACTAACTATGTGAAAGCAAAAATACACAAGACGCAACAAGATGGCAGATGTAGATTATGTGGTGATAGAGATAAAACGATCAATCTTAGAATAAGTGCAATAAGAGTGTAAGACTAGATACGACTGGGTGGGAAAGGCGATTCACTGGAAATAGTGCAAGAAATCTAAATTTGACCATACAAACAAATGGTATACACACAACCCAGATTCTGTCCTGAAAAATATGATGTACAAACTTCCTTGAGATACAAACGGATAACTTAATCTCGACTACACGACCAGACCTTGTAATAATCAACAAAAAAAGAAAACTTGTCGAATAGTAGACTTTGCCGTTCCAGCTGACCACAAGGTAAAACTAAAAGAGAGCGAAAAGATAGATAAGTACCATGACCTTGCTGGAGAACTGAAAAATTATGAAATATGAACATGTTTGTGATACCAATAGTAATTGTCGCGCTCGGTGCAGTTACCAAAAGATTGTTACAAGGACTGGAGGACTTGGAAATAAGAGGACGAATGGAAACTATCCAAAGTACAGAATCGTTGAGATTGGCCAGAATACTTAGAAGAGTCCTGGAGAGTTGAGGAGAATTGCTGTCATACAAACTCCACTGAGAAACCATCAGTTAACGCTAGTGTAAAAAAACTCCCCAAAATGTAAAATAAAAGTCTACTAATATCAAGTAATTTGCAAATAATGAAAAATAACTTGAGACCTTGGTACAAACAATAAGAATATACAGCCAGGATATGGGAATGGAATTTAGCATAGAAATATATATGCCTTGCTCATAATGAAAAGTGGGAAACGAAAAACAGCAGAAGGAAGAGAGCTACTGAATCAAAACACTTGGAAAGAAGAAAAAGTACAAGTACTTCAGAATATTGGAAACGACACCATTAAACAAGTAGAGACGAAAAAAATAACTAAAGAGTACCTCAGACGAATGAAAAAGCTTCTTGAAACCACACTCTGCCACAGAAATCTCACGAAAGGGATAAAATCAATGGCAGTCCTCCTTGTAAGATACTCGGGAACATTCTTAAAATGGACACGGTAGGAACTCAGATAAACAGACTAAAGACAAGGAAGTTGATGACAATGCACAAGCTTTATATCCGAGATATGATATAGATTTTAAGTGTCAAGAAAAGAAGGAAGAAGAAGACTTGCTGGTATTAAAGATTGCATTAATCGATCCATTTAAAAGTGCAAAGAGAGACTAATTACAGCACTCAGTATTGGCAACATAAGAATCAAGAGAAAAACAAAAACAATAAAAATGAAACAAGAAATGGGAAGAAAAACAACTGTATGGATATTTCCAGCCACAAACTGGCGTGATTTCAAAAGGGAAACCGAATCTCTTCTAATACCAGGGTAAAACAACGCCATAAAGACCAATGATGTTAAAACGAAAATTAATAATATGCAACAGAATCGCAAGTGTAGCTAATGAGGAGCCAAATATGAAACGGTTAATCACGTGATTAGCGGACGCAATAAACGAGCACACAAAGAGTAAGAGGCTAAGCAAGATTGGGTGGGAAAGGTGAATTACAAGGAATTATGCAAGAAGTTGAATTTCAACCATA
>OY757943.1:58608109-58678109 GCA_963585895.1 Sepioteuthis lessoniana
ATAGTTTTCAATTTGGAAGTTTTATTAACAGCTTGAGACAAAAGAAACCCTTGTGCTGTAAGTCGCAGGAGAAGTAAACAGTTGTAAATGATAGAGCCGGAATTAAGACACAGAAATCAAATCAGGGATTATTATAAGTTTTGTATCTGACTCCGTTTTTCTTCTCTTTACCCAATAAACTTGTCATCTTCTTTGACTGTTGGAAACTGTAAGAGAATTAAGGACCGAAAAAAGAGGCAAGTATTTCTTTTTTAATCATAATTTGTTTGCACACAGTTTTATGATCCCAAAAAACTGATGATGATAATCATTAGCTACCAATTATAGCTTCAACTATTCTTAATACAAATGACTTGCACAGTGATATGGAATTAAGTATTCCTGTAAAATACAAATAATTTTAAACAAATCAATTTCACCAATAGATTTGTAGAGTTATTTGGGGATTAATTAAAAAGAAATAAAAAAATTAAATAAATTATAAAATGTTACTTTCCAAGACGGGGGGTGGGGGCTCTGACACGAAGCAAGAACGGCGAACTCCAAAGAAAGAAGCTTCCTGGCACCGAAGAGAAATTCTCCTTCAGTTAGCATAAACCACTGTAACTGGGTGGAACTCTTTTTCTAGGCTGCTAGCAAGATAATACACGGGCTCGCCAAATTAAAAAGAAATACTTTCTTGAAACCACAAAACTACTACCATTATAAAGAGCTACTTGAAACTATACATCTATATGTAAATTATTTGTATTACATAGGAATACTTAATATTATATAACTGTGTGTCCTGGTCAACAGATCACTATGAGGTCCATTAAGAGTTAATATAATTGTAGAAATATTATCTGTAGACGACGTATAATTTAAAAAAAAGGACCGAATCTGATTTTTTTAATTTCTTATTGATTTTAAAATTTAAAATTTAAGTGAAGAGGTGTACACCGTTGAAACAACGTCTAAGTCAGTACCAATTTGAAATTACAAAGACTATCTCGATACATTTTGAACAGAATGTTTTTTGGCCAAGTTCAAGAATGTGAAAGTGCAGCACTCTCCTTACACATCAGATTTAGCCTTGTGAAACACAAGATTGTGCAAGTGCGGTGCCCAGTATATACATCAGACATATATAGAAATCTTAACTTGTTATGTTGTCCTGCTCTTTGTAAGCAATCATTTTCAACTGTATCCGAAAATTTATTCAGTTTGATGTATAATTTATAATTCTTGACTTGCCCTTATGAATTTCTGTAGGCTTCGTCATTAACTAACGCGAAAATGCCCTAATTGTTTTTCGAATACGGGTAGTGCCCCAAGACTTTAACCTTCTCACAAATATTGCTTTGCTTTGAATTCTTTATAACAATTGTTAATGGATTGTTTAGTCGGTGGCGATTTCCGAAAATATGTTCTAAAATACCGTTGAACAGCAGTAACAGAATTTTTATTGTTAAATTCAAAAGCACAAAATATCTTCTCAAAAGGTATATTTAATATCCATATATCTTTAATGAATATAATTATAACCTTGAGTTGATTAACAAGGGGAAAAAGGAATTTACTGTCGAGCGGATTTCGCTGTTTCAACGGACCACAGAGGAAAAAATTAAAGAAAGCAGAAAATAAACAAATACTTAAACTTTTCCTGAGAATGAATTAAAAGAAACTGTGTAATATGATGGAGACGGTGATACCAGTTGTATTTGACGCACTGAAATCAATTTCCAAAGATTTACAAAAAAGAGTGAAAAAACTGGAAATCAGAGGAAGAATCAAAATCATCTATAAAGTAAAGTTGGTGACATTAGTCGAGGTTCACCCGAAAGCTCTCTTTTCAATAGCTACTACACCGAGGTGTAGGGGAGGGCGCTACTCCATACCCAAGATTGCTCCATTTTACCCTTGATCTGTACCTTATAATGCTGAGTGTTAAGCAAGGTGGTATCAAGTACCATTTTTTGAGTCTTTGGTATGACTCGACCTGGGATTGAAACCCGGTCTCCCGGTCCATTGGCGAACACTCTACTCATTAGGCCAATAGCCCGTTATCATCTATATCACAGTATTATTAGCTTAGAATATTCAGAAAAGTCCTGGAGACTTGAAGAGGTTTGCTGTCACTCTGTCTCAATTGAAGTGTAAAAACTTGTAAGGAGTAAATAATAATTATAATAATGATAATATTAATGATAATAAAGAAGCCCACGTATCCGAATAGATGGCCAAAGGAAGGCCCACACTGACCCCCTGCAAAAAAAAAAAAAAAACGTAAAGAAACTGCCCCAAGCAATTATAGACCCACAACGTGCCTTCCTATGACGTTGAAAATAGTAACGGCCCAAATAAGGGAAGAAATTTATTTCTCACTTATCCTATTTACCAACCCCTCCGCTCGGGCAGGATATGACACAAGGTCAATTTTTAAACTCCACTTAACAGGTTTGAATTCAGAGTTTTCCTTCTCCAAGACTAGTTACTTCACTACGGCTAAAGAACCTAGTCTGCCCTACTATTTACCCATAGCTGGAGGGAGAATAATTGGATTCATACCTTTCCCAAGGGTATTAGTGCTATGTGAAATGCAATCAGTGTCGTTCAGGATTTGAAATCGCGCCGCCGTGTCCATATCATGTGACGATTACCATTACACCACGGGGACCTCCAAAAAATTTATTTCTCACTTATAAGTCACGGATTGTTCCCTGAGGAACAGAAAGGACGTCGCAAAGGCACAGGAGAACTACTCTAAATTGATCAGCACATCCTCAACTAGAGCAAGATAAGACGCAACAATCTTGCTATGGCTTGGATTGACTACAAAAAGGCATACGATATGGTCCCACAAACCTGGATAATAAACTGTTACAAAATGTACAAAATATCAGATGAAATCATAAACTTTATCGAGAAAACCATGAAAACCTGAAGAGTAGAATTGACGACGGGATGGAAAAGCTTCGCTGAAGCGAAGATCCAAAGAGATATATTCCAAGTAGATGCAATATCACCATTACTATTTATAATAGCGATGATGCCCCTCCACCACATATTCAGAAAATTCACAGCCAAATGCAAACTTATTAAATCGCAGGAAAAGTTCAATCACCTAATGTACATGGACGACATCAAACTGTTTGCAAAAAAGGAAAAAGAACTAGAAACTCAAATACACACAGTTAGAATATACAGTCAGGATGTAGGAATGGAATTATGCATAGAAAATGGGCCATACTAGTTATGAAAAGCGGGAAATGACAACTTACGGAATAGAAAATACGTTACAAAAAAGCAGATGTAGGTTGTGTCATAATAGAGACGAAACGATCAATGATATAAGCGAGTGCTGTAAACTAACGCAGAATAATCATAAGACAAGAAACGACTGGGTGGGCAAGGTGATCTACTTGGAATTGTGCAAGATATTGAAATTTGACCATACGAACAAATGCTATATGCACAACCTAACATATGTCCCGGAGAATAAGACGCACAAACTCCTCTAGGATTTTAACACACAAATAAATCACCTAATATCGGCCAGACAACCAACCCTTAAAATAATCAACAAAAAATGAGAGAACTTGCAAAATTGTGGACTTTGCTGCTTCGGCTGATTATAGAGTAAAATTGAAAGAAAGCTAAAAGAAGGTTACGTACCAGGACCTTGCAAGGGAATTGAAACATGAAAGTGACGGTTATACTAATTACGGTTGTAACTAGTGCTCTTGGAACAGTCACCAAAATTGATAAAAGGACTAGATGACTTGGAAATAAGAGGACGAATAGAGACAATCCAAAGTACAGCATTGTTGATATCGGCCATCTGAGAATACCGAGAAGAGTCCTGGAGACTTTAGGAGACTTGTTGTCACTCAAACTCCAGTGAAAGACCGTCAGTTAACGCCGATGTGAAAAAATCTAAAGGAGTAAAAATTATTATTATTATTTTACTACTTATAAGTTTTTCACATAAGCTATAGCTGGTTGTTTTTCACAGGCGTTCGAGTGACAGCAAGTCTCTTCAGATCTCCACGAATCTTCCAAGTATCAGAGCAGATTTTAGTTGTGCTGTGGTTTGGATGGTTTCGACCCTCCTTCTAATATCGAGTATCAGCGTCACCTTCATGTTCTGCAATTTTTTCAGTTCTCCGGTAAAGTCAGGTTATTTGTCTTGCTTTTCGTCTATTTTCACTTTCACTATGGTTTGTACGAGTTGTCAAATAATGGATTGGTGAGATCTATTGTTGGCACAAAGTACAGTTGAAAACGATGTGGAAAATACCGTTGGATGTCATTCAGTTTGATTGATGTGAGATGACCCCAGAAGTCGTTTAAGACTGTAGCTTCGATTGAATAAATAATCACGTGATCAGATGACACTAGAAGATTAGGAATAAGATATCATTAATCTGTGAGAATCGACCGAAGAAAGCAGTGGGAAAATTCCACCACGGTTCTTCTCCGTTATATCTCCTAGTTTAAACCGGTGATGTAAAAGAATAAAGTGCACATAAAAATGTGTTTGAGTTGTTATTCCTTCCAAGGCAGAAAAAACCGAGAGCAGTTGGAGTCACATCAACAAATAAGAATAAAGATGGCGTCATGACCTAGGTAGAGAAATAGGAAGTGACGGACAAGACAACAAAAAACAAAGAGATAGACGCTGGACGATGGAATATGCAAGAGAATGGTAAATTATTATTATTATTATTATTATTCCTTGAGAGCTTTTCCCATCGACGTTAGCTTATGGTCTTTCACTGGAGTTTGAGTGACTGCGAGTCGCCTCAAATCTCCAGGACTCTTCTCAGTATTCTGGCTGATCTCAATAATATAGTAGTTTGGGGGGGTCTCTTATAACCGGCTCATTGGCTTAGTGGGTAGAGTGTTCGTCAATGATCCGGGAGACCTGGGTTCAATCCCAGGTCGTGTCATACTAAAGACTTTAAAAATGGTACTTGATACCGCCTTGCTTAACACGCAGCAATATAAGGTAAGGATCAAGGGTAAAGTGGAGCAATCCAGGGAAGGAGTAGCGCCCTCCCCTAAACTTCGGTGTAATAGCTATTGAAAAGGAGCCTTCTGGTTGCCCTCGACTACAGTCGCCAACTTACTTGGGTGGCCTCTACTCGTCCTCATATTTCCAAGTCCTCCAGTCACTTTATTAATCCTTCGGTAACAGTACCAAGAGCACCAATTACAACTGGTATAAATGTCACTTTCATGTTCCACATTTTTTTCAATTCCTTAGCAAGGTCCTTCTTTTCACTTTCTTTCAATTTCACCCAATAGTCAGCCGGTACAGCAAAGTCCACAATTTTGTAAGTTCTCTTTTTTTGTTGCTTTTGTTGATTGTTATAAGGTCTGGTCGTCTGGTCGAGATTAAGTGATCCGTTTGTATGTTGAAATCCCAGAGGAGTGTGTGTGTGTGTCATTTTCCAGGAAAGATGTTAGGTGATACATATACCATTTGTTCGTATTGTCCAATTTCAATTTCTTGCACAATTTCCAGTGGATCACTTTGGCAATCCAGTTGTATCTAGTCTTATACTCTTTCTGTGCTAATTTGCTGCATTCGCTTATTATGTGATTGATCGTTACGTCTTTATCACCGCATTAGCTACATTTGCTGTTTTGTTGCGTCGTATCTATTTTTGCTTTGATATGATTGGTTCTTATGTCATTGTTTTGTGCTGCTATCAGGAAAGATTCAGTTTCTCTCTTAGGGTTTCCCTTTCTTAGCCACATCCATGTTTTCTTGTATGAGATGTCGCTTATTAGTCGCCTGAAACGTCCACAGTTGTTTTTTGTGCCATTTTTATTTACTGTTTATTGTCGTTTTGTTGGTTCTCGTGTTGTCAGGATTGTTTCTGGTGGCTATAATCAGTTTTCCTTCACGCTTTTGTATGTAGTCTTCAAGTCATTGTATTGATGCGTCAACGCTGTCTTCAATGCTGGCATGTCCTCTTCCTCCTTTTCTTGACACACATAATCTATCACCTTATACATGGTCATTAGTTTTCTTGTTCTCTAGTCCATTTGTTTAAGTTCTTCTCTAATCCACTGCAAGAATGATTCCGAATATCTTACGGGGGATTCTGCTACATAATTTTGTCTCGGGTAGCTTTCTAGTTCTCCTGAGATATTCTTTTTTTATTTTCATTTTTTTCATCTCGTCTTGTTTGATGGTGTCAAATTTGAAAAATTACATATCTGGTGCACTTCAGAATGCCAAAGGAAGAATAAGTGCATGCGCAGATTATAAAAAGATTCTTATCATGTTTTTAAGTTATGTGAATCCTTTTAAAACATTTCATTATAAGTTAAATAGTATCACTGCTGTTTTGCAATGATAACTTCGCCAAAGGTCTGGGAGTCCAGGGTTCATCCCAAAGACTTAAAAAATGGTACATGATACCTCCTTCCTTAACACTCAGCATTTTAAGGTACGTATCAAGAGTAAAGTGGAGCAATCCATGGAAATGAGTAGCACCCTCCCCTACACCTCGGAGTAGTAGCTACTGAAAAGGGAGCCTTCGGATCGCCCTCGACTACGGTCACCAACTTTACTTATGTCTTTCTCAAACTTCCATTCTCTTAGAAACGGCACATACACGAGCATACTAATAGGACATTTGGTTTTATAGCTTTGTTTAATGGCATAGCAATCTTAGGGGTTTACTTAATGCCAAAGTTATCCGTGCAAAACAGCAGTGATACTATTTAAGTCATACCTGAGATTCATACTTTTCCCATGAATATTAGTCTGAAAGTGAACGTTATAGCGTGACTGGAGCTCAAACCCACGTAACTTTGAGGCTGCAGTTCACCTCTTTAGCCTCGGGGAACGCGAACGCCACATATAACTGTAGCAGTTTAAAAAAATGCACTACAGTTGCCAACTTAAGGCGGCTCATTGGCCGAGTGGGTAGAGTGTTCGCCAAGGGCCTGGGAGACCTGAGTTCAAAGACTTTAAAAATGGTACTTGATACTTCCGTGCTTAACACTCAGCAATATAAGGTACGTATCAAGAGCAAAGTGGAGCAATCCAGGGAAAGGAGTAGCTATTGTAGTAGCTATTGAAAAGAAGCCTTCTGGTCGTCCTCGACTTCGGTCGCAAACTTTACTGTTACTTATGACTCGATCTGGGATGGAATCCTGGTCTCCTGGGCCATGGACGAACACTCTATTCACAAGGCCAATGAGCCGGACATATTTGAGCAGAATTCTTTATTTGTGTAAATTTCTAAGATGAAGCTTGAAGATTTTTTATCATTTAGAGTATTCGAACTATTATCTTCATCTTGATTGTTATATTCAGAACGTTTTATAACCGGTTCATTGGCCCAGTGGGTAGAGTGTTCGCCAATGATCCGGGAGACCTGTGTTCAATCCCAGGTCGCGTCATACCAAAGACTTTAAAAATGGTACTTGATACCTTCTTGCTTAACACTCAGCAATATAAGGTACGTATCAAGGGTAAAGTGGGGCAATCCAGGGAAAGGAATAGCGCCCCACCTACACTCGGTGTAGTAGCTATTGAAAAGGGATCCATTTGGTCGCCTTCGACTACGGTCGCCAACTTTACTTACTTACAACGTTTTGGTAGATACATCCTTCACTCTGAATTGTCTATCAGAACACATGATGCAACGGATATAAGCGTCGGTTTAAAAGTGCTTCCCAGTGAAATCATCCAAAGGTGGGTGGTTCAATCCCAACTAACGGTAAATAACAATGAATACTCAGCACTTGTACCCGGTTATGCTTTACGAAGTTAGAACAAATTAAGTAAAGGGTTCGGCTCCTGAGGTTGACATGAAACATTTGAAGAAGGCCGAAGAACCTATCGGCATAAATGTTGTAAATATGGCAATGAAAATGAAGACAATAGTTTGAATATTCTAAGAAGGCCGTAAATGTTGTAAATATAGCAATAAAAATGAAGACAATAGTTTGAATATTCTAAGTGACTAAATTATTTAGTTGTTGGTTTTGGAAAAATTCTTGAATATATATCTGTGTATGTGGGTAAGTAGCGTGCTGCGTACTCTTCTGTTTTGTCGTGTTTAATGTGACACGTGATTCGATGTGAACGAAAATGTTCCTCCAAGGGAAACTAAAACAGGTTCTATCAAATCTTTCTGTGTGAGAAGGAATGAAATGAATCAGACAGAATATATGTGGAAAAAAGTAAACGGACGAAATATATATATTTTTGGTGTAATTTGATGATACTTTTATTATTCATCTATTTGCTTTATTTCTACCAACGCGTTTCGACTTCAAAATTTTTGGTGTAATTTGATGATACGTTTATTATTCGTCTGTTTGTTTTTATTTCTACCAACGCGTTTCGACTTCAAAATTTTTGGTGTAATTTGATGATACGTTTATTATTCGTCTGTTTGTTTTTATTTCTACCAACGCGTTTCGACTTCAAAATTTTTGGTGTAATTTGATGATACGTTTATTATTTGTCTGTTTGTTTTTATTTCTACCAACGCTTTTCGACTTCAAAATTTTTCATGCAACTCCATGGTCTTCCTCAGGGCGAAGTATTTGGTTTTGCGAAAACGAACAACACACACGGAAATATATACGAAATTGTGAACATTATGAGATGGAATCTTTTTTGAAAAACAGCAGCATCGTTTTACGGTTTAAAAATGGATCTTTAACGGTTTGCAATTTTAAAAGTCTGGAAAAAGACCAGTGTTATTAATGGAAATCAAAATCTTTTCGCATCACAATTTTTTTCTCTTAGAATTATTTTATTTCTGTTCTCATACTTAAAATAATTTTTGATTGAATGCTTTTGTGAACCGGCAAATTTTGAAGTCGAAACGCTTTGGCAGAAATAAAACAAATAAAGAGATAAATAAATAATATTTCATCATATTACACCAAAAATATATATCTCCGTTTGCTTTTTTCCACAAGGCAGTTCTGTACTGACTGAGAATAAGACTTTTGCACTCTCTTCCTTTATACTACTTGACAACGCCATCTAGCGGTCATTAGTAGATATTTTCTTTCAGACAAGAGTAGTATAACCACAATGTATGTATAGTAGATTACAGAAGCTAATAAGTCGGCTGGGACTGTTGAATACACCGGGTGTATCTCTGCAGAGGGGTAAGAGCTCCCCAACGAGTGTCCTGATATGACTCTAAACCTTCTGATGCTGAGATTTCAGCTTTGGTGCTTTTAGGGATGTGAACTACCCCTTCATTGCCATTACTCCCAGTTCAACTCTTACCCGGAGAGGTAGTACATGATAGGGTCCAATCTATGGCTTAAAAAGAACTGTTTGACCATTTAACTGTGTGAAAACAAATAACTGATGTTTAATTGAATTGTTAGTGATACAAAGCAATACTTGAAACCAGTTGACTGTCGGCAAATGAATGAATTACATTGAGGAGATTTATTAGTGTTAAATAGCAATACTTTTAATCACTTCACTCTGTGTAAACAAATAATTAATAGTAAATAGAGTTATTAGATAGCAATACTTGCAACCATTTAACTGTGTGCAAACAATACCAATACTAAATTATGTGCAAATTATTCAATTCTTTAAAAAATGAAATTACTTACAAACTGTTAACTTACAAATCATATGTATATCCATTTAACTGTGTGCAAATAAATAACTGTTAATTTGTTACCATTAAATAGCAATACTTGAAACCATTTTTCTGTGTGTAAACAAACGAGCTCTGTTTCATTTGAAAACGTCATTTACAAAGTACACGTTTACAAATCATATATTGAATACATATGTATAAACAGGATTTGGCATTAAATAACCTGCAATGATTGATATGCCATAAAACACAACCAAGCCAAATCATATGTATTTAATGTATATGTATAAAGAGGATTTGGCATTAAATAATCTACAATGGTTGATATGCCATAAAACCCAACCAAACCAAATCATATATATTCAATATATATGTATAAAGAGGATTTGGCATTAAATAACCTACAATGGTTGATATGCCATAAAACCCAACCAAATCAAATCATATATATTTAATATATATGTATAAATAAGATTTGGCATTAAATAACCTACAATGGTTGATATGCCATAAAACCAAACCAAACCAAATCATATATATTCAATATATATGTATAAAGAGGATTTGGCATTAAATAACCTACAATGGTTGATATGCCATAAAACCCAACCAAATCAAATCATATATATTTAATATATATGTATAAATAAGATTTGGCATTAAATAACCATGAAGGGTTGATATCGCTAAAAAACCCAAGCAACCCAACATAATAATAAGATTGCCACATAAATGGTTATAAGTGCTTTCAACAAATTTTGTGGCGCTGATTTAAATTAAAATGTAATCCATTTTTATCCATCTCTTGTCATTCTTAAGTGACAGGAAAGCTGTATATGTTCCTTTTGAATTATGTAATGAAATGAAATAAAATAAAATATCATTGTCTGAATTTCAGAAGGAACATAGGAAGATTATTTTTTGATCTACAGGATTTTCTGTTTCTGCTTTGATTTGATGATTTATTGTGTAAGGTAGAATTTAATATTTCGTCGTAGCTTAATATTTGAGATGCAGCAATGAATTTGACAATTGCTGTAATTATTTTTTCGCAGTATGACAATGTTATACATTTTATTTCATAAAGTCAACGAGAAAATCTCTAAAAATCCTATACAAGGTTCATTCAAATTCGGCAAATTCAAATTTTCTGAAACGTCTTATCAAATTTCAGGTCTTTTTATTCTTTTCAATGTTGCTGCCTGTGATATTTCAGAAATATAGAGAATTATTTGAATTTTTTGATAAAATTTCAAAGACTATTGATATTTTCTAAGGTTATTGAATTAATTTTATTGGATGAATAATGTATGGAGGATGCCTATTCAAGTTTTTTTTCTTTCTCTCTCTCTCTCTCTCTCTCTCTCTCTCTCTCTCTCTCTCTCTCGTGTATGCTTTTTTGATAAGAAAAGCCTCTTTTTAATTAACAAGATTCTCAGAAAACTCTTCAGGAAATCGACTGGACAACTTTCATAAATAAATTCAACCTTTTATTTTTGCTTTATGATTTTAGGAAAAAATGATAAAACCATGAACAGCATTTTTTTCTGTATATGGTGGTTTTCTGCAGCAAAACATTCAGATAAGCTGGGTAAAAATGATTTTTTTTTGGCAATCAACACCTCGGAATTGTTAGAAAGAAATTCACAATCTTTCATGAGTAAGACATTTTTTGTAGGCTGGTGTTATTGATGTACATTTTCTTTTTTAAATTGAGGAGTTATATTTTAAACTGAATTACCCCAACCAGAAATTCCGGCGCGTGACATACGGAAGCAGAAATTCTGCCACTGAGCCACCAACCTTCATCGCACACAAGCGACGCCAAATTAACTAGTCAGGCTAATTGCACGGCCAAGTAACCTGAATGTGTCTTGCAAGTTACATCTGTACTCGTTACAAAGGACACGGTCACCTCCAGGACCACGTCTTCCCAAGAGGATTGGAAATATGCACTTGCGTATTTATTATAACCTCAAGGGCAAGGATATAGATGTACATTTTCTTTTTTTAAGTAGAGGAATTATATTGTGAATTGAATATCGTATGTCGCGCACATGTGTTTGCCGGATTTTCTGGTCCTAATAATTGTCACCCTAGAAAAGACCACATGATTCCATTTCCGTTTAATGATAACCGGTTTTCTTTTGTTGTTGCAGACCATCTACTAGTTGGCCAGTTGTGTACAAATCCCAAGAGCGATAGGAGCCTTCTATCATGTCTGAAAGTGACACAATGTTCAACGAGCGAATATCGAAGATGCGCCGCTGTACAACCATGCTCTCTACCGATCCAAGTTATGACAACAGGACCATTGTCAGCACCCTCAAGATGCAAATCTGGATTGCCACGAATAACAGAGGCGTACCCAGGGTGATAAAAACTACGGTTATGGTCTTTGGTGGGGTTTCAAGTGAGGGCCACATCATGCCACCTCACATATTCGAAGTCAGCTTGAAAGTCAACACCAAAGTGTACCTGGATGTGCTGAAGAGTGTGGTGATACCCTGGTGCAATCAGGTGGCCGATGGCAGACCCTGGGTGTGGCAGCAGGACACGGCGCCAGCCCACAAGTCCAAAGAGACCTATGCTTGGCTTCAGAAGGAGTACTACGACTTTGTACCCTTCTCTCACTGGCCCCCTCCTCCCCCGACCTGAACCCACTGGACTACTTCGTTTGGTCATACGTTGAGAACATCACCAACATGACCTCCCACAACACCAAAGCCAACCCGAGCGCCGCCATCCGCCGAGTATTTGCCGAGCTCCCGCCGGCGCTTGTAGAAAGGGCATGCTCCCAGTTCCGGATCCGTATCGAGGCGGTGATTGAAGCTAAAGGTAGCTATATTAAATAAATGTCCACTCTATTATATAATCAAGTTACCTGAATCGATTTTTTGAATAAAAGTTTTAAAATAAAGCTGTTGTGTTGTTTTCTTCAGGACGACAATTTCATCGTTCCACCCTGTAGTCTTCAAGTCGTTGTCTTCAATGCTGGCATGACCTCTTCCCCCTTCTTTTCTTAACACATATAATCTGTCAACGTTATCTCTGGGATGTAGTGCCTTATGCATGGTTATTAGTTTTCTTATTCTTTGATTCATTTGTTTAGGTTCTTCTCTGATCCACTTTAAGAATGGTCCTGAATATCTTACGAGGAGGACAGCCCAGGTCTTTATTCCTTTGATAAGGTTTCTGCTATACAGCTTTGTCTCGAGTAGCTTTCTGCTTCTCCTGAAATATTCTTTCTTAATTTTTTCTTTCATCTCGTCTTGTTTTATCGTGTCAGTTTCCAATATCCCCAAATATTTGTAGGTTTCCTTTTCTCTGATCGTTCTAATTTTGTTTTCATTTGGTAGTTTCTTTCCGTCCATTAGGTGTCATTTGCCGCTTTTCATTACTAGTATGGCGCATTTTTATGTCAAATTATTATTATTATTATTATTATTATTATTTACTCCTTTAGAATATTTAACGTTAGCTGATGGTTTTTCACTGGAGTTTGAGTGACAGCAAGTCTCCCCAAGTCTCTAGGACTCGTCTCAGGATTCTGACCGTTCTCAGCAATGCTGTCATTTGGATAGTCTCTACACGTCCTCCAACTTCCAAGTCTTCCAGGCCTTTTAATAATCCTTTAGTTATTGTGCCAAAAGCACCAATCACAATTAGTACAATCGTTACTTTCATGTTTCACAGCTTTTTCAATTCTCTAGCAAGGTCGAGGTACTTTTCACATTTCTTCAGATTTATTCTGTGGTCCGCTGGGACAGCAAAGTTCACAATTTTGCAAATTCTCTTCTTTTTGTTGATTATTATAAGGTCTTGTCTTCTGGCCGGGATTAGGTGATCTGTTTGTATGTTAAAGTCCCATAGGAGTTTATGTGTATCATTTTCTAGGACAGGTGCTGAATTGTGCATATACCATTTGTTAGAACGGTCAACTTTAAATTTCTTGCACATTTCCCAGGGGATCACCTTGCCGACCCAGTTGTGTCTAGTCTTATACTCCTTCAGTGCTGATTTGCTGCATTCGCTTATTATGTGATTGATCGTTTCGTCCCTGTCACTGCATAGCCTACATTTGCTATTTTGTTGCGTCTTATCTATTCTCGCTTTGACATGATTGCTTCATTATTATTATTATTATTATTATTATCATTTTACAATGAAAAAAAGATATTTACAATGCTGTTCAGATATTGCTTTCTTTTTTTTATTCATTCAGAATTCCTGTTGTTATCCATTATTATTATCATAATATTAATACAAATATCATGATATTGTTATTATTATTATTATTATTATTATTATTATTATTATTTAAACATTATTACTCATTTAAGAGTTTTTCTCATTAGCGTTAGCTGATGGTTTTTCACAGGAGTCTGAGTGACAACAAGTCTCCTCAAGTCACCTGGACTTTTCTTAGTATTCTTGCCGATCTTAATTATGCCGTATTATGGCCAAGTGAGTAGAGTATTCGCCAATGGCATGGAAGACCGATTCGATCCAAAGTAGAGTTATACCAAAGACTCAAAAAAATGGTACTTGATATCTTCTTGTTTAACACTATTATAAGGTACGTATCAAGGGTAAAGTGAAGCAATCTTGGAAAAGTAGTAGAGGTCACTCCTACGCCTCGGTGTAGTAGCTATTGAAAAGGGAGCCTTCAGCTCGCCCTCGACTACGGTCGCCCACTTTACTTACTTTTTCTTACTTGGATGGTCTCCACTCGCCTTCTTATTTTCAACTCCTCTCGTCCTTTTATCAATCTGTACCGAACGCGCCAATTACAATTAGTATCACCGTCACTTTCATGTTCCATAAGTTTTTCAGCACTCTAGCTAGGTCTTGGTGTTTATCTTTCTTTCCGCTTTCTTTAATTTTACCATGTGATCGGTCAGAACGGCAAAGTCTATTATTCGGCAGGTTCTCTGTTTTTTGTTAACTATCACTTAGTCTGGTCGTCTGGCCGATATTAGGTGATCCGTTTGTATCTCAAAATCTCAGAGGGTGTCCTCGTGGTGTAATGGTTAAAGCGATGGGCTGCAGAATCGTAGTACGCAAGTTCGTACTCCAGTCGCGTTATTACGTTCACTTTCAGACAAATACCCTTTGGAAAGGTATGAACCCCCTTATCCTTCCAGCAATGTGTTAAAGAGTACCACTGCTATTCTTCTAGGAGAATGGCTTTGGCATTAAATAACCTATAAAGGTTGATATGCCATTAAACCAAACCAAATCAAATTCTCAGAAAACTTCATGCGTTTCATTTTCCAGGCGGGATTTAGGATTGTGAATGTATCATTTGTTCGTAAGGTCAAATCTTAGCTTCTTGCACAATTCCCTATGGATCACCTTGCCCACTCAGTTGTGTCTTGTCTTATACTCTTTTTATGCTTCGTGCATTCGCTTATGGTATTGATTGCTTTATCTCTATCACCACGTGACTTACATTATTATTGTGTGATGTTTTCACTGCAGCGTTGGCTGATGGTCCTCAACTGGAGTCTCAGTAACAGTAAGTCTCCTCATGTCTACAGAAGTCTTCTTCTCAGTACTTTGACCGATCTCAACAATGTTGTAATTTGGATGGTCTTGATTCGTCCTCCAATTTCGAATTCTTCCAGCCACTTTTACAAACCTTTGGGGACCGCTCCAACATACCATTTACTATAGGTATCACCGTCACACATGTTTCACAGTTCTCTCAGTTCTCTGGCAAGATCCGAGTACTTGTCCCGCTTTTTGTTTTCTTTGATGTTCACTCTGTAGTGCGATGGGACCGCAAAGTCTACAATACAGGTTCTCTTTTTTTGTTAATTATTATTATTATTATTAATTCTAGCCTGTCTGGCTGATCGGATGGTAAACGTGTAACCGCCAACGATGTTCAGCGAGATGTGTTGCCTGCAGCCTCCCCATCTCTTCACGAAGCTCGTCCTCCAACTTTTCGCCATTTGGTCATTTCTCCGCCTTCACACCGACGGACACTGGTCAGTCCTTTTAGTCATTCATCATTCGAAATGGTCAGCTGTCATGGGCTAAGTGACTGGTTACTCTGATGCGCGTATCCTAAACACTTCAACGAATTGGCATTTCCAGTGGGAAGATATCTATAACCGGCGTCGTATCTCCGGTTAAATTTCGGATAATTGGCGTTCTGCAATGGATGCATAATGCATAATTGGACACTGACTTTCTGTCAGCTTTCGGAGCAACTGACGTTCAATATGCAACGTAAATTGGACGTAGATTGTATCCAGATTTATGCGTATTTACAAATTTGTGTGATAAAAGTTTTGTTTTTTACGCATTCAAGTCGTAAAAATGCGCTTCAATAAGTGGAGGGCGATGGTTATGAAGTGAGTATTCAGTTTACAATATACGAAGAACGCACTAATGGAGTCTGATTTTTGTCCGTTTTTATGACTACACTTGTTCTATTTACAATACAAATTTTATGTAAATACAGACTTTATGACAATACAGAATTTTCTCAGAAAAAAAAAAAAACTTTTTGTTTGCTATGTTTTAAAAATGTTTCTTTTATTTCGGGAACTTCAGAGTAGAACAGAAAATTATGACCATGAAGTGGGGGATCAGTTGTTTACAATATAAAACTTATTTTCTGTCAACTGTTATGCAATGTATATTCAATCCCCTCTTCGGAGATACTCGTAGTGTAATGGTTATCGTCGTAGAAAATGTATACGACGATATGAGTTCAAATCCTGGGTGAGGCTGATTGCATTTCACATAGCAATAATACCCTTGGGAAAAGTAATAATCAAATTATTCTCTCTGTTAAATTCTGTTGAAAAATTGACCTTGTGTCATGTGCGGAGGAGGTTGGTAAATACAAATATATACTCAATCCGTGGTGTTGGCTGGGGCCGTAGTTTACACAGACAGCTCATCAGCTGAGAGGTAAGACCTCCTCCCCCGCAACGAGGCCATCTATTGGCCGTGGGTGGCAACCCGTAATGCTTCAGGACGGTATCCTGGTGGCTGTGCAGTCCGTGACCCGGCAACTGAAATGGTCACGTGATTTGAAAGGTACCACTTAAGCCATTACTTAAGCGAGTTCGTACTCCAGTCGCGCTATTACATTTACTTTCGGGCAAATACCCTTGGGAAAGGTATGAACCCCTTATCCTCCCAGCTATGGGTTAAATAGTACCACAACTGTTCTTCTCGGAGAATGGGTTTGGCATTAAATCACCTACAAAGGTTGATATGCCATTAAACAAAGAAAGAAACAAACAAAGACGTTAAGCCATTACTGGGCTAGACAAGCAGTCAGAGAGGCCTAATCCGATTAATCAACTAATCCAGTTAAGCTCTCGCATTTGTATGAATGTCCTGACCATGCTCTTTAAATTGCTCTGGTGACAAATAAGTACCTAACCCTATCTTATCTTAAAGGAGCTAGAAAGTGGTTGCTGACGGTTAGTTGTGCTGGGATAGCAATACTTTAAACCATTTAACTATGTACAAACGAATAATAAATATCAGATAGAATTATTAGTGATAAATAGCAATACTTGAGACCATTTAAACTGTGTGCAAACAAATATTTAATATTAAATAGAATTATAAGTATTAGATTACAATATTTGAAGCCATTTAGGATTAATAATGTTAGCAAAACTTGAAAGCATTTAAATGTCTGCAAACAAATGATTAATAGAATGATTAAATAAAAATTTTAGTGTTGGATAATAATACTTAAAACTATTTGATTTTGTGCAAACAAAGGGACTCTGAATCGTTTATATATATATATATATATATATTTACTAACCTGCTATCTACCAGCATTCACGTCTACCAGGAAAAAAGAAAAAAAAACCGCCAGGAACAAGAGATAAAAATATCACGAATCACCGCCCGGGGGAAAAAAGAAAAAATATCATAGGACAAAAAAAAAAAAAAAAAGAAAAAAGAAAAGACCAAATCCGTCACAGCAGTTGAAAAAAATCAAGAGATATGCAGTCAGTTGGTCAATAGAAAAATAAAACCCACCGTAAAATGCCGCAATGCTACAATTACAAGAGTGCTCAACACGAGTGGAGCCAATTACAAAATTATCTTAAATCGCCAGTCAAAATTCTCCTACTACCGTTTCACCTCAACGGATCATCAGGCAGTCTAGCACCGACTTAGCACTAGTCGGTGCTAGATTCCCTGATGATCCGTTGAGGTGAAACTTTAATAGGAGAATTCCGACTCGCAATTTAAGTTAATTATATATATATATACTCCTCTACCCCCGTAGGGTTGAGTTCTTTACCGAATCAAGTAATCGCGTTGCCATTAGGGTTTATTGCAAGGCTCTTCATATATGAATTGAGATCTCGGTAGCCGTTAAGCGGATGTATGTAAACAATAGGAATTGTGTTTATAACCGTTTAAAATTTACTTCGCTGCTACTAGTTCCTCATTGTTGGGGGGTAGAGTGTCGGATTGGCGTTTGAGTCAACCGGGTTTCGATCCCAGCTACGGAAAGCTAGTATGTCTAGCCACACTGATGAGTTCTGATAGAACGAAACAGATCTGTCTGTGGATGACTATATATATATATATGTGATTCGTCCTTAAATTCAATGTCAAACGCGCACACACATATATATATGCCATATGTATGTATGTATGTATGATTCGTCATTAAATAACCCACAAAAATTGATATGCCATAAAACACAATCAAACGAAACCAAATGTAAATTCACTACAAATTGGACTCTGATTTTATGTTCTACAAGGTAAACATAAAATTGTGGCGATTTTTCCTTTTTATCATATCATATTTACCCAACCCCTCCGCTCGGGCAGGATATGACACAAGGTCAATTTTTGAGCGGAGTTTAACAGGTTTGAATTCAGAGTTTTCTTCTCCTAGACTAGTTGCCTCACCAAGGCTGAAGAACCTAGTCTATCCTACAATTTACCCATAGCTAGAGGGAGAATAATTGGATTCATACCTTTCACAAGGGTATTAGTGCTATGTGAAATACAATCAGTCTCGTCCAGGATTTGAACTCGTGTCGCCGTGTCCATTTCCTGCGACGATAACCATTACACCACGGGCACCACTTTTCCTTTTTATACCCCAGTTTTCAGTATGCAAATAACATAAAAAGGGAGTTCAATTTACAAAATAGGTGAAATGCATAATTGCACACCGACTTTTTGTCAGCTTTTATTACAACTGAGGTTCAATTTAGAAAGTCAACTTAATGCAAACCAGACCCTGACTTTATGTCTATTTACAGTTTTGTCAGAAAATTGTTTTTCTGCTATATTTTTTTCTTTTCTTTTTTTTTTTTTTTAAGACCAACTTATTGAAAGAAATTTTCATTCTGAGAAAAACTGACTTCAAAATGGGACCAAGTGAACTAACCATAAAATGGGGGTTCTGTTTATAATATACATATAATGTATACATGCTCCTTGACTTTTTATTCGTTCTTATGACACCTGGTATTCAATGTAAATTTAATGTAAACTGGACACTAACTTTATGTCCATTTCCGTAAGTATGGCTCAATTGATTTTCAGCTGATAAGGATGCAGCATTATAACAGTCATTATCGGCAGCTATGATACTACAAATAAATAAATGAATGAATAAATAAATGAAACTAAAAAAATATATATGAAAAAAATGTATAAAAAAGTATTCCTGTATTGTTACTTGCCTGCAGTCAGGATTGAACCTGTAATCTCCTGATGATTGTCGCTGCAAGCGAGTAACAATACAGGAATACTTAGCACTTACACCTGGTTAGTTGGTGACAATAGTCGAGGGCAACCAGAAGGTTCCCTTTTCAATAGCTACTACACCGAGGTGCAGAGGAGAACACTACTCCTTTCCCTGGATTGCTCCACTTTACCCTCGATACACACCTTATATTGCCGAGTTTAAGCAAGGAGGTATCAAGTACCATTTTTAAAGTCTTTGGTGTGATGCGACCTGGGATTGAACCCAGGTATCCCAGACCATTGGCGAACACTCTACCCCAGGGAAAGGAGTAGCGCCCTACCCTACACCTTGGTGTAGTAGCTACTGAAAAGGGTGCCTTCGGGTCGCCCTCGACTACGGTCGCCAACTTTACTTTTATACCCGATTATGGTTAACAGAATCAGAACAAGCGACCCCTGTGGATGAAATAAAGGACGTGGTTCGAAGTTCCGTGTAGATTCCCGAGTTCGACAAACGCCTGAAAAAGGCTGGGGGAAATATCGAAACGTTTTGAATATAACAATAAAGATGAAGACAATAATCAGAAAACCCTGAATTATAAAAATCATCAAGCTTCGTCTCAGAAATTCAGTCAACTAATAAAAAATGAAACGCTAGATATTTATTATTATTTATTAAGACACAACGAAAGTTCATTTTTTGAATAAAATTAACTATTGAAAAATGCGCTTTTTGATTAAATTGAGTGTTGAATCAATTATTAAAAACTGCATTTTTTAATAAAAAAAAAGCCCAGTCGGCTTGGGGCTGTAGTATACACTGATGACACCACTGCAGAGAGGTAAGACCTCACCTGCCAATGAATGTCCTGCTTATGACACTAAACTATCTAATTGTGATGCTCCAATATTGCTGGAGCTTTAGGGAACGCGGAGTACCCCTTTATTGCCATCACTACCAGGTCCACTCTGACCCCGAATGGTAGCACCTTATAGGGTCCTATCTATTGGTCACATAGAACGGTGACATTTCACAGAATCCAAACAAATTATTTACGCTAAATTGAATTCTTTGAAATAGAACTGTTTGATTATTTAACGGTGTGTAAATAAATGACTGATGTTAGATCGTTACTGTTAAACAGCAATACTTGAAACCATTTAACTGTGTGCAAGCAAATGATGTATAATAAATAGAAATATTTGTGTTGAATTGAAATACTTGATACCATTTAACTGTGTACAAAAAAATTAGCTCAAGCTCGTTTATAAATATATCTACAAAGGTGTTTACAAATCATTTATATTCAATGTATATGTACAAAACCATATTTACCAACCCCTCCGCTCGGACGGATATGACACAAGGTCAATTTTTAAGCGGAATATAACAGGTTTCAATTCAGAGTTTTCCTTTTCCTTGACTAATTGCCTCACCAAGGCAGAAGAACCCAGTCTTTCCTACTATTTACCCATAGCTGTGTGTAAATTGTAGGACAGACTAGGTACTTCAGCCTTGGTGAGACAACTAGTCAAGGAGAAGGAAAACTCTGAAATGAAACCTGTTAAACTCCGCTTAAAAATTGACCTTGTGTCATATCCTGTCCGAGCGGAGGGGTTGGTAAATATGGATAAATTCCGGGTCCAATGGTTTTGACTTGACCAGTTCAGTTCACTGGGAGTTTTTCAAGATGAGGAGATCGGTAATTACATGGCATTATCGATTAGTTAGAATTAATTGGCATATGAAATCTTGTGTGACTGGTTGATATATTGACATATAAAGAAAGGCCCAGGGTATTTTCTAATTGTCATATGGGAATGTCCAGTTTCGTCAATACTGCTACCTTTGTTTACAATCCTCAGAAAATCGACGATGCGATTACAATGAACGGACAGATATAAAAAGAACACGTCTTAACCTGAGTCATTAATTGGCTGCTGCTGCTGCTGCTGCTGAATATGACGCAGATATTTCGATTATTGCTTTCTTTTTCCGGGATTGGATCGATTAAAAGAAGAAAAGATTGAATCAGACGACACAAAAGTTGCAATGTAGAGACAGTGGATAAAGAGAATATGCCGAATTGATCATTGCTGAACTTAGACGAGAAAAAGGAAAGACAATTATACAAGACCCGACAGAATTATCTCTTTTACATCAAACGTAAATTAAAATAAAAAAAAGGCAACATAGGTCCTATTCAAAATTTGCTTTCACTATAAGAAAGGACAGTGGGCTGGGGCTATAGAATACACCGACTGCATCTCTGCCGAGAGGTAACACCCCATCTTCAATCTGTGTCCTCAGTATAACACTAAACTGCAGCTGAAGGTGAGGCTCCGGTCCTGGCGTTACTCCCTGGTTAACTTTTACTCGGAGTGGTGGTATCAGAGTTCCATCTATAGGTCAGAACTGTTTTATCATTTACTAGACTTTTAAAGATTTATGTTGAATAAAATTACTTGTGTTAAATAGCAATACTTGAAACCATTTAACTGTGTGCAAATAAAACTATTAATGTTTGATAGCAATAGTTGGAACCACTTAACTGTGTGCAACCAAATGAACTCTGGCTCGTTTAAAAAATGTTACCTAGAATCTGTTCTTTTACAAATCATATATATCTAATACATATGTATAAACAGGATTTGGTATTAAATAACCTACAAGGGTTGATAAGCCGTAAAAGACAAGCAACCAACAAACTTCTTTAAAAAAAGAACTATATTTACGATTTTGGTCATTTTCATCCCCAAATTTTAAATATCATATCGTTCAACAGCTATCGATAGGCTAACGATCATATAGAAATTAGACCTGATCGATAAAATGAAATGCAGTTTCTTCCTGGCAGCGGTCGTGTCGATGCTGCTGTATGGATGTATCACTTGGACACTAATAAAATGGCTGGAGAAGAAGCTAGACGGCAATTACACAAGAATGTTGCGAGCAATATTGAACAATTCCTGGCGGCAACACCCCACAAGGCACCAACTATACGGCCACCTGCCTCCCATCACGAAAACTATCCAAGCTAGACGAACCAGACATGCAGGACACTGCTGGAGAAGCAGGGACGAGCTCATAAGTGATGTACTCCTATGGACCCCCACATATGGACGTGAAAAAGTAGGACGACCAGCTCGAACATACATTCAGCAGCTATGTGAGGATACGGGATGTAGCCCTGAAGACCTGCCAGAGGCGATGAACGATAGGGAGAAGTGGTGAGAGAGGGTCAGGGATATCCGTGCCTGCGGCACGACATGGTGATGATGATGATGATATCGTCCAAAATGTTTGCCTTCACGAACTGCAAACTCCACAGCTTCATGTCTCTGGTATTCCTGTGATTTCAGGATAATTTTATTTCATCTATAATATTTTTGTACATACAGGATCCAGCAGAGTAGTTGGTCCCTCAGGTTTTGAATTAAATGAAATTAAGGTAACAGAGATGCCATTCAAAATTTAATTTTACAAGAAGAAAAGAAAATGTATTTGCCATTTTTTGTTTTGTTACTGTTATCACTTTGTTTTGAATATTATATGACCCCCCCACACACACACACAAGTACAAACACACACGCACACACACACAGAGGCGAGCACAGAACTTAGAGCTTGAATCTTTTGAGCCTAATGCCGTATTATCAAATTCCCCGTATATAATATTAGAATAAACAGAAGAAATGTTATATAACACATGCCATGGATTTTCGGTTCGTTCTTAGTGACCCCGAGTGTTTTGACTAGCTGTCACCTTGTGATTAGTAAACAGGACAGCACGATCAGGGCACTCAGGTGAACAGGTGTGTAACCGGCAGGAGACCACGTGCAAGCGTTGACACCCCGCTGGCTCCTGGAAGAAGATATGGAAAGAAGAAGTCCTCTCTCTGAGTATATGTCTCTCCACCCATCTCTCACACACAACAGAAATATCAACCCTTTCGAGAATAAAGTGTGAGATACATATTTTTATAAAGAAGTGTGTTCGTTCGTTCATTGAAGTTCGTAAATTATGTTTGATTATGTTTCCGCTTATATTTGTATGAGAGTATACAACAGAAAAATCTACATGAAAATTTAGCTGTTTAGTTGAATAAAGATATATTCTTTGAAAAATAGTGAATAAATTACATTTGGGATTTTAAAAGATTTTCTAATTATTTCTGTGAGAAATCTATTCGACTGACTCATGTCATCAGAAGGATTTCGTGTGTTTTTTTAAGGTTAATTTTCATTGGCTGTTATTTTCTTTCTTTGTGTAACATTGCGAACACAGTCAACAAAATTTATCTAATCGATATTCTAAGGTCTGAAAATAAGGTAATTATTCAAGATAGCTCGAGTCAAAACGTTGATTCCAACCCAAATCAAACACAAATGACTTGTTTCGAAATACGTACACTTGACAAAATAGCTCTTTGGAAGGTGCTTGAAAAACCCTAACCCAGTACAATCTACTGATATATATATATATATATATATAAGTAAAGTTAGCGACTTTAGTCGAGGGTGACCCAAAGGCTACCTTTTCAATAGCTACTTCACGGAGGTGTAGGGTAGGGTGCAACTCCTTTCCCTGGATTGCGCCACTTTACTCTTGATCCGTACCTTATAATGCTGAGTGTTAAGCAAGGCGGCATCAAGTACTAATTTTAGAGTCTTTCGTATGATTCGACCTGGGATTGAACCCCGGTCTTCCGGGCCATTGGCGAACACTCTCACCACAAGTCCAATGGGCTGAGCGAGAATCGGATTAAAATTCTGCTAATAACAGTATATCAAATTGTGGAATTATTGATGCAGTTCACATTTACCGATTTTGTAAACATTTTTAACAAAAGTATGCTTCTCTGTATACATTACGCGTTCTGGAATATTAAAATAGATAAATTTCACATGTTTTGCTCTTCACAGACACAGAAAATTTGCTGACAGACCTCTGTTCAAGCCTGGAGCGCTCTGTATGATTTGATACGATTTTGAATTGCCTCAAAACAAATATTTCTTCGATATTAAAATAACTTTTACTGAAAACCTTTTTCAAATAATGCAAAGTTTATATTACTGGGATAAAAAGGCTGAAAAAAAGATTATTTTGTTATTTTCTAAAACATTCCCTCTTTTTACTGAATGTTGCTTATATACATATATATATATATATGTGTGTGTGTGTGTGTGTGTGTTTTGGTATATTTCTAAAGAAAGAGCGCTCAAAACTAGAGATAGACCAATTGGTCAGATAATGTCATCGGCGAGAAACTGACGGTCACCGAGACCTTTAGATTATATATATATATATATATGCGCGCGCACACACGCATAAACAACTATATATATATTCACACTCTCTCTCTCTCTCTCTCACACACACACACGCACACACACATATATATATATATCGTATTTTGTGGCAAGTAAAAAGAATTTTATTTTCCAACTCTGGCCTTTAAAACCTCCCCCACTACATACTACCCGGTGAAGGTTAGTTTTTAGGCCAAGTTTGGGATGTACGAGTTGCCCTAATTTAACGATCTGCCAAACTTTCGAATGAATGTATAAAGTATATTTTCCGACATTTTTCATGTTTTCATTAAAAAAAAAAACATGGCGACTGTGAAGAGGGAAAAGACAAATAAAAGAAATAAGAAGACTATAAAGAAAAAAAAAAAAGGTCAGGACGATGAAGCCAATAGAAAACAATTATAATCGCAAGAGGAAGCAAAGAAAAGTGTCAACGTCAACAGAATAAAAAAAAAATAATTGAAAGATCTACATTAATAAAATCTCGGTTAGTTAAATTGCTCCGAGCCGTATGCAGTCTCTGAAGCTAAGTGTTCATATCCTGTAAAAATAAGAAAAACGGACGATACGTTGAAACAAGAAATCTTCAGAAAAGGAAAACACTTTTTTTATACCAACATAAACCAGTCAATAGCAATTTCAAGCCAGAATCACTTATGACAATTTATTTATTTTTTAAAATGAAATTCATATCCTGCTATATGTAATAGCATATATATAAGTCGTATCCAGTTTTAAATCCGAAGGCGCTCCAAAAGAAATATCTCCTATCTATTTTACATGGAAACTACACCAGACACAGAGAGCATAAAAATATTTTTTGATAGAACAAGTTTTAGGCTATTCGTTGTATAGTAACTCGTACTATGTTAATTCCGGTATCGCGGAAGTATAAAAGACGCCGTGTCTCGAGAAGCGAAACGGAAGCAGAAGCAAAGACAGGTAGGCAGACTAGAATGTGAATTTTTTGTCTGAGTTCTTTTTTCACCACGAAAAAAAGTAAGTTCTTTATTGTTAAAAATTTGTTAAAATTATTGTTATTGAATATTGTTATCATTGTTAAAGTTTTGTGACCCCCCTCAAACTATTGTTCTTTGTTTGTGAGGAGGGTCAAACGCGACTCGATTTTTTTTTGTTGAACTTTTTTAAAAAAACGACCGCCATTTTTATCAACATTCATCGTTCTACATTTATTTTAAATCGTCTCGCCTGAATTTTTTGTAACACCATACGCGTTTCATCTCCCTCTGGTTGTGTTTTCACAACTATGGGGGAGCCCAACAACATGAAATCGCAATCACCGACCGACATATTCCAAACGCAACCCTCCCCAATGCCGGAAGAAGCTCCATTCGACCTCTCTTCATCGGCAAGTACAATACCACCGGCACAAAAACCAAAACAAACAGCTGTCTCTTGGTCTTCACATTGCGTGAATAAAAAATCCCCTTGTGACTACGCAAGAGACAGGGTCGAAAAGTATGAAAAGTATTTCAAGGACGGGGAAATTCTCCCAATACCCGAATTGGTCGAGGCGGTCGAACCGAAGACCCTGTCCTTCGTAGTCACGGACATTAAGACCAAGAGACTAGCGGGGATTAAGAAGGAAACTTTTGAGGACCTTCTCAAAACAGCAAACATCCCAGGGAAATACTTCTGCCGCAGAAGTTTCGCGACCTGGGATGTCTTATTACCCTCAGAGGAAGTAGCAAAAAGCCTCGCCGGTGGTAACATCACCACACGCTTCTTCCGGCTACAACCGGAATATCGAGGCAAAAGAAGAATACGAGTCACCGTATGCAATGTATCTATGCAATTGAGTGGTGACGTCCTCGCCGCCTATCTAAGTATATACGGCGGCGTGGAACAAGTCACACAAGTAACGTCAACACGGGGAACTGCGTACGGTGACTACGTATTCGTTATATGCCTCGATAGGGGAGGGTTTAACAAAATTCCCCATAAAATACGTTACCGCGATCAAACCATGACAGTCATAGTTGAGGGCAGGAAACCACTATGTTGGTCTTGCAATAAAATCGGCCACTTTTCGAAAAACTGCCCTCAAAAACCAACAATCACCACCACAACAACGACTACTACTACCACTACTACTGCTACTCCTGCACCTGTCATAGCAGCAATTATACCAACAGAAACCTCAGAAAACAAACAAGAAACCCCTAAAGAAAATGAGGAAGGGTGGACGCAAGTCACCAGAAAAAAGGGAGGGAAAAAAACTCCCCCAAAAAACCCAGCAACAACAGATACAACAACTCTTTTGACTACAACTACGAAACCAACGACAACAAATACGAAACAATCAACTGCAAAACAATCAACAAAAGAAGACAATCAAAACATTGAACCGATGGATATGACCATGAATTTAAAAAGAAGGAGAAACAGCGAGGATTCACCAACTAAAGAGGGGGAGAAAAAACATCCAAAAAAACCCACACAAACAACCACCATACCTCAGCATAAGGGGGAAAAAACAACAGAAAAATCGCCAGTCCAAAATAAACAAAGACCAGCACAATTGATTCCTCTCCCACAAAAAACAAAAACCACCCCTATCATCCCAACAGAAACACCATTACCCCCCTCTCTTTCACCAATTAAAACCCCCAAAATGCTTACTCGATCCTATTCAGCGACCAGACTTACACCCTCTCCCCAAACACCGTCAACATCAGCAGCAACTGTTCAAAAACCAAGAGCACGCTCTACGGAAGCCCGACGTGCCATAAACTCCTTTTACTTCTGCGAAGATATCATGGACAATCCACACATAGACCACACTTTAAAACAATCATTAAAACCATTACGCTCACTCCAAAAAATTGACACTAAAGACATCACAAAACCACATCTATTCAAGGACGCACCAAAATTGACCACATTCGTCCGCTTGGCTGGCAATCGGACCAAAGAACTTTGGAACTTTATTGACGAAGCCAGCCGGGCGGATGTAATGCTGGTCGATACGAAAAATCCAATGCTGAAAAAAATGCTACCCTTCTGTGCGGGCAGGGTCCCGATTTTGGTTCACCCATCATTCTATAGGTCCCTAAAGTTGCGGTACCCTATGGATGTCGGTGGAATTACCAGGGACGACCGAGTAAGTACTGAGCTCGGCACCGGATCCCTGCGTCAGGCCGTCGGCATCCTCACCCCGAAGGATTTCCGGCCCGTAGTCGACACTGAGTAAGGTAAGTGGGATTGATGGCTCTAAACCTTGCTACTTTGAATGTGAGGGGATTGAGGGATCCGGGCAAGTGTACGCGCTTGCTTGGTGAACTTAAAACTCTCGGCGTAGATGTTGCTGCAGTGCAGGAAACCCACTTCACTTGCGGTACCGACTGTCGTGTGCTGGAAAGCGATTTTAACGTTTTCTCAGCATACGGCAGCCGTGCCAGCGTTGGGGTTTCTTTGCTAGTTGGACGCAGCCTTGATGCTGATGTTGACGTTGTTTTTGCAGGTGACGGGGGCCGACTGGTTGTGGCCGATGTTGCCGTGAAAAGTTTCAAGTTTCGTCTGGTTGCGGTTTATGCGCCCAATATCGTTGTGGAGAGGGTTTCCTTTTTTCGTCGGTTGGCGCCGTTCCTGGACGATACGAAGCGGCTAGTTTTAATGGGTGATTGGAATGCGATCCTTGATCCCAAGATAGATAAGGTCGGGCGGGGAGCTAGGCGTGTGGGAAGGTGTGAAAGCAGCCTTGCCGGCCTCATGACTCGTCATGACCTCGTCGACAGGTTTCGTCTGGATCACCCAGGGCGGGAGATGTGGACGTGGCTAGATAGTTCGCCCTCTGCCAAAGTAGGCTCCTACTTGGACAGAGTGTTAGTGAGACGAGCTGACATTGATTTTGTTAGTTGTCCCACGTTCCACTTGATAGCGTGGACTGACCATAAACTTGTTAGAGTCAGTCTACGGTTAGCAAATAGGCCTAGTCTGGCCGGCTACTGGAAGTTCAATACCTCCTTACTGGAGATACGGGACTTCCGGGACCGGCTGGAATCCCTAATTCAGCGGGCGTTAGTGGGGGCGGTTACCGGCAATAGGTGGTGGGGATCTCTTAAACATAGGATTAGAGATTTCGCTACCAAGTACGGTCAACAGCTCAACCTAGATAGGACCAAGGAAGCGAAATCTATAGACGATAGACTTTCCCGGGCGGTGGCTGGGGGGGACTCCCTAAACGTAGAGCTAGCTAGGGGGGACCTTGAGCGCGAGAGTAGCGAGCGCTACAAGGGATACGTAGTTAGATCTAGGTTAAAGAGAGTTCT
Source organism: Sepioteuthis lessoniana (assembly GCA_963585895.1). Taxonomy (NCBI): domain Eukaryota; kingdom Metazoa; phylum Mollusca; class Cephalopoda; order Myopsida; family Loliginidae; genus Sepioteuthis; species Sepioteuthis lessoniana. The sequence goes on from OY757943.1 coordinate 58,637,017, forward strand.
CAACGAAGCTGTGAAAACGAACGCGACTGCGCGTGAAGAAGAAGTGCGAAGGTTCCCCGATCGGTATATCGGTTCTGTCAAGGCCCCGGATGGGCGACTGCTGCGATCGGCTCGCGAGATTCGTGACGCCTTTCGGGCGCACTTTCGGGATCGCTTTGCCCGCTGTACTGATCTCCCGCTCCGGGAGTTTCGTAGCTATCTTGCCGACTTTCCCCGCCTTGGGGTGGCTGAAGCGGCTAGCTGCGAGGGTGTGGTTACTGAATGTGAAGTCCGTGACGCGTTGAAGCAGGTCGGCCTCAACAAGTCGCCGGGACTAGATGGTTTGCCCTACGAAGTGTACTTGAGGATGTCGCACATGTTTGTGCCTATTCTGACGGATATGTTCAACCATTGGTTCGCCCAGGGAGCCATCCCTGGTAGCGTTACCAAGGGCGTGATCACATTGCTGAAGAAAGGTGGCAGGCATGTTTGGGAGGGTTTAGACGATTACAGGCCCATAACTCTGCTTAACACAGAGTTAAAGATTTTGGCCCGGGTCTTAGCGAATCGTTTACAGCTTGTCATTAGCGATCTGATCGGCTCTGAGCAGACCTTTGCTGTGAAGGGAAGATCGATCCAGGACAACCTGCACTTGATTCGCGAGGTCCTAGAGGGTATAGAAGACGGCACCGAGGCCGCGCTGATCAGTTTAGATCAGTCCAAGGCCTTCGATAGGGTTGACCATCGGTTTTTGGCGACTGTTTTGGAGACTGCCGGATTCAAACCGGAGTTCCGCAGATGGATTAGCATGATGTACCACAACCCTCAGGCAGTGGTGCAGGTGAACGGAAGGCGTTCGGCGGTGTTCGCGGTCGAGCGGTCGGTCCGGCAGGGCTGCCCGTTGTCTCCTCTTCTCTATGTCCTAGCTTTGGAGCCCCTGCTCCGTAGGCTTAGGGATAGGACGGCAAATCCGGCCCTGCGCGGTGTCCCTTTTGCTGGCCCTCTTACGGCAAGGGTCTCCGCGTTCGCCGATGATATCGCAGTGTTTGTATCCCGCCGTCTGGATATAAAGGCTGTGAAGAAGGCGGTTAGCGAGTACGAGCGGATTGCAGGAGCCAAGGTCAATTTTGACAAAAGCGAAGGTTTGCGGCTCGGTGCTTGGAGGGGTAGCAATACTCTTCCGGGGCCGTTCCGCTGGAGTGACGGACCCGTCCGCATCCTCGGGGTGTGGTTCGGGCCCGGCCTCCAACTGGAGCGAAATTGGTCGGAAATACAAGCCAAGGTGAATGCTCAGGTGGGAATCTGGCTTTCAAGGAGGTTGTCCTTAAAGGGCAGGGCGGAGGCGTGCGCCGTGTACGTCTTCCCCTTGATCCTTTACCGATTGGCTGTACTTCCTCTGCCTAAGGTAAATCGGTTGGCGCTGCAACGATCCCTTTCCAGATTGCTCTGGGGAGGTGCAAGGCCGATGGTCCGTAGGCAGGTCTGTATCCAACGTACACGCAACGGGGGTCTAGGTATGCCTGATCTGGAGAGCCACTGGCTTGCTGAAAGACTTGCATACTTGGGCAGAGCCTTGACGGGGGACGCAGTGTGGAGACTGAAGGCGAGTCGGACTTTTCCTCGCCTAAAGTCAGACCCAAAGGCTGAAGGTCGACGTAGGCCTTTGGGCGAAACACTGTTTGTCCGCGAGTGCCGAACGGCCCTTCGTAACCTTCTTGGGTCCAGTGACCTTTCACGGCCTCGAAAAGAATTATATCGGGAGCTAGTGGTGGGTTCCGCTTCTGATCCTCTCAGCGAGCGGCACGGCTGGACGACGGAGGAGATTCGCTCTCATTGGAATTGGGCGCCAGGATCGAGCTTCTTGAACAACTCCGAGTTCTCGCTCACCTGGCGACTTGTGCGAAATGCGTTACCTCTTGTCGGCTTGAACTACAAAGCGGGCCTGGCAGACATGCCCGATTGCGCTCGCTGCGGCAGTGGCTTGGAAGAAACGGCTGAGCACGCCTTCTACTACTGCGAGCGAGTTCGCCCGTTTTGGGATCACGTCGGCGAGTGGACGGCTCGCATCGAACCCAAACAGCTCGTGCTGCTCGACGTTGGTTACGTCGTGGACAACGTTCTTCCTCCGTATCAGGGTGAGAAGCGTGTGGTGTTTCTCGCGATCCTAGCTGTAGCCAGAATGGTGATTTGGACGACGCGAAACAAGGGATTGTATGACGATGCAAACTTTTCTCATCGTGATCTGATTTTGTATTTTCGGCATCAGCTGAGGGTCAAAATCAGATGCGATAGAAAACGCTTGGATCGCATAACATTCAGCAAAAGGTGGGTGAATGCAGCGAGCCTGGTCGTGCGAAAGGGAGCAACGTTGGAGTCATCCTTCCCTCCTCTGCCGGCTCATGGCGTCTACGGTACGGGTCCTTAGGGACCCCACCCCTGGTGAGTAAAACTGTTCCCTTTTTCTTTCGGTACCCAGGTACCTAGTTAGCAGTATGTTTGTGAGTCATTGTCCCCGTCATCTAGTTGTTAGTTCTCAAGATCTTCCCCATCCCCATTATTTTTGTACCTCAATCCGTATCCCAGTCCACGTTTACTGAAGATCTTGAACATTCATATGTATAAAAATCATATCACCTGCTTGTATTAACCCATACCACGCCCGACCCCTTATTTCTTTTCACCCCTGTAGATTAGGATCCCTGCCCCACCTAGGGTAGGTCCGACTTGTTTCCGGTTCTTTCGCCCCGGAAAACAGTCGGCCTCCAATTTTATAGACGGGGGGATGGGAGGGCAACCAAACGGGGGATTTTTTCTTGTTTTTGTATATATTTCGGGGTTTTTCTCCCATTCCCATCACATTCATTGTAAATAAATCATAAAATCATTCATGAATCTCGGGATTTTAAGTAGGACTTCTTCATAGAGCAAATGTGGTATTGTGGTGATTGTAGCGCAAAAGGCGATGGATGAATGGATATTTATTGTATTGTTGAATGGGTCGGCGAATGTGGCTAGCTAGGTCTCCTTAGTTTATATAGAAAAGTATGACCGCTCCCTTCCCCTCCCCAAAAACTTCAAGGCCTTGTGCCTTCTGTGTACACTACACAGAAATAAAGCAGAAGCAAAGACAGGTGAGCTCTGAAGGACGTCGGTCAATCGAAGATCAACTTCGGTCGTAACACCAACAGTGAGAGATTTATTATACTAGTCGAACTGTACCACTTGAGTTAATTAATAATTAACACTGTTTCACTGTGTATCGGTTCCTTACCACAATACAACACTATTAAAAACTACATTTCTATATGATAACTGCCACTGACTACTTTTTTTTTGCCGACGATGAAGAGACTACACGATTGTGCTGAATATTGGTAGCATTGCTGTAGAGATTAGACTGTCATTATTTTTATGTTTTAAGAGAGATTTGTTTTCGTGTATGTATTTTGAAATATTTTCGTTCCTTTTCCGAAGTTTGTTTTTGTTTTTATTTTAGATTATGAAGATAATATACACAAGCACACTTTGTTGAACGAAAATGCTTTAAAAATTATCTGTATCTGACGAACGAATATGCTGGTTTATTTTTGTCGTTTCTTTTGTTGCATATCAACTGTTTTAAAAACTTTTTTAAAGACACTTAAAAATACTTTCAAAAAATTTGTCTTCATAAAACTTTTTCTCCAGGCTATGCTCAAATTGTTCATTGGCTTCAGATTGGTGATTAGAATAATAAATAAATAAATAAATAAATGGAATGAAATAAAATTGATACCTAGAAGCTTGAGGAAAAACAGATCAATCAAAAACATAAAACGGGTTAAGTGGTAAAATTTTGTTCTTTATTAAGAGAAGAATTTCCACAGAAGTGGTAATATTTCCTTCTTTATTAAGAAAAAATTTTCTCAGAGGTGGTAATATTTCCTTCTTTATTAAGAGAATAACTTCACTAGAAGTGGTAATATTTCGTTCTCTATAAAGAGAAGAATTTCCTCAGAGGTGGTAATATTTCCTTCTTTATTAAGAGAACAATATCCCCAGAAGTGGTAATATATCGTTCTTTATTAAAAGAATAACTACACCAGCAGTGGTAATATTTCCTTCTTTAGTTCGAGATGAATTTCCTCTGAAGAGGTAATATTTCCTTCCTTATTAAGAGAATAACTTCACCAGAAGTGTTAATATTTACTTCTTAATTAAGAGAAGAAATTCCTCAGCAGTGGTAATATTTCCTTTTTTATTAAGAGAAGAACTTTATCAGATGTGGTAATATTTCCTTTTTTATTAAGAGAACTTCACCTGATGTAATATTTCGTCTGGGTTCAATCCCAGGTCGAGTCATACCAAAGACTTTAAAAATGGAACTTGATACCACCTTGCTTAACACTCAGCATTATAAGGTACGGTTCAAGGGTAAAGTGGAGCAATCCAGGGAATGGAGTTGCGCCCTCCCCTACACCTTGGTGTAGTAGCTATTGAAAAGGGAGCCTTCGGGTCACCCTCGACTATGGTCGCTAACTTTACTTACTTTACTTATTTAGAAGAGAACTTCATCAGAAGTTGAAATATTTCCTTCTTTATTAAGAGAAAAACTTCTTCAGAAGTGGTAATTTTTCGTTCCTGGGAATGGAATTGCGCCCTCCCCTATACCTCGGTGTAGTAGCAATCGAAAAGGGAGCCTTCGGGTCACTCTAAACTCAGGTCACCATCTTTTTTTTTTTTTATTAAGAGAAGAATATCATCAGAAGTAATTTTTCGTTTTTTATAAAGAGAACTTCATCAGAAGTGGAAATATTTAGCTCTTTATTGCAGAACATTTAAAGAAATTCTTCTGTTAATAAAGAACGGAATATTACCACTAAACCCGTTGTAAGTGTTTGATTTATCCATTTTCCACTTGATTTTATTATCTTGTCAAATTCAGCAAAATCTACCTTTTCTCTCTATTAGTTTGTTTAAAATTTGTTTATCTATTCTAATTTCACGACACTCCGATTTTATTGGGGGGGGGCGTCAGAGTTATCCCAACAAGATATAAATAGAAAAGCCAGGAAAAACAACAGGAAACTGGGATTGAAGGTATGATAGTCATGAGGTTAGACTGGGCGATGGCAGAATAACAGAAAAATAAGAGTTTGAAACGTAGACAGGTGCATGCTAATTAGATAATAGACGTTACCTGATGAGTAAAAAGAGACTGACTGAGAGTTTTCTTGCAGTCTCTCTCTGACTACCCCGATTTAAAAGGTATAATGCTTCCCAGAATGTGGTCTAGGAAATTGGAAAATAATAATATCTAGATTTGAACAGGTTTCCTTCTCCAGCTAAATGACGGCTTCGAAGGAAACAATGAAGTGGTTAAAATAACAATCCATAAAACATTTGTATATGTCCTTACATTATCGTGTAAAAACAATGATTCACGATGAAGTGATAAAGTTACAACGCAACGTCTTGATCACTCCAACCTTGGATTTTTTTGGCAAAGTCACATGGCAAAAAGATATAATAATAATAATGATAATAATAATAGCTAAAGAAACTCCGAAGCATGAAAGTGACGGTGATACCAATTGTAATCAGTGTGCTCGGTACAGTCACTTAATGATCAGTAAAAGAAGTAGAAGACTTGGAAATAGGAGGACGAGAGTAAAGACCATCCAAACAGCAGCCTTATTGAGATTGGCCAGAATACTGAGAGGGTCTTGGAGACTTCCGGAGACTTGCTGTCACTCAAACTTGAATGAAAGACCATCAGCTTTGGCTTATGTGAAAAACTTTCAAAAGAGAAATAATAATAAAAGTAAAAATGGCAAACGTAGTCGAGGTTGATCCGAAGGCTCCCTTTTTAATAGCTACTACACCGAGGTAAATGGAAGGACGCTACTCCTTTTCCTGGATTGTTCCATTTTACCCTTGATCTATACCTTATAATACTGAGTGCTAAGCAAGGCGGCATCAAGTACCATTTTTTGAATCTTTGGTATGACTCAACCTATGATTGAACCCCGGTCTCCTGGACCATTGGTGAACACTCTATCAATTAGGCTAATGGCACAGTCAATGACAAAGGTAATAATAATCGAGACCATCTTGACCACAGCAAAATTGTGAACGGTCAGAATCCTTAGAAGAGTCCTGGAGACCTGAGTAAACTTACTGTTGCTCGGATTCCAGTGAAAGACTACCAATGAAAAGCCCGCAAGGAATATATCACAATACGTACTGACTATTTTATGATCAAATAGATTAATGCAAATTTTACAAAATCACTTTGTGATTGGACAGAAATCAAGAGAATTGTCCGTACAACTTCACCTGTAAAACGGCTTAACACCACGTTGTGTTTTGTTAAGTAAAGATTAGTCCGCCACAGGTTTTGGTTGAAATCGCAGAAGTTGCAGGGAAAAAACTGGAAATGAAATCCGAGAATACACTTGTCGTTCCTTTGCTGCTCTGGCTAATCTTGTTTAGAGAGACGTACAACATTTCATAATATTTATTTGACCAATGTTCCCTCACTATTGGGAAATGAACGGCAGAGGAAGACTTGGTCAGTTTTGAATCCTATTCTTAGTCCAAAAGCCGAATTTATTCCCTATTATATTCTTATTATAACTAACCATAGAAGACGGTGGGCGAGCATAACTCTCACGGGCCAGCGGCGCCACCCGTCAATCTAACCACTGATTGCCTCCATGATGCAGACTTCCGGAAAAGAAAAAGCTTTTCCAGCATGGATTCCCACTATAGACAAAAATCTAAAGTTCTTTAAAAAATGACAACCAGACCTCTAACTGTACAAGTACCGGAGAATTTAGAGTATTATGAACTGGAAAAAATTAACTTTGTCATTCTCATCGAGAAATCCTTCTCTTTTTCTCTTTAAAAATTTATTAAAATCTGCTTAACACCATAACTCACTTAGTTATCCTTTAGATACTGCTATCAACACATCCACATATATACACGCATACATATACACATACGTATACATATATATACGTAAACATATAGATACATATACATACATACATAAACGCATACATACATACGTACACACATTACATACATGTACATACATATATATATACATACATACATGTACACATCCACATCCATATATACATTACATACATATACATGCATACATGTACACACATATAAATATATACATCTACATACATGCACATTACATGAATTTACATACATACATACACACATACACACACACACACATATATATATATACATATATATATATTCATATGCACACATACATATACACATCCACATACATACATTCACAGATTACCTACATATACATACATATGCACATACCTACATATACACATGCATACATATGCACATCTACATACATACATACATATACACAAACATATATATATATATATATATATATATATACACATCTACATCTACCCATTACATGCATCTATATACATATACACATACATATATACATGCATACATATACACATCTAACATCTGGAAAGCAAGATGACTCTTTGGAAAGACAAAGTGACTCTTCAGAAAGTTGGAGTGACATCCTGGAAAGACAGGAGTTTTAACAAATATGGATAATACAATGAAAGAAAAATACCCTCAGGGTGTCTGTAGCGGGGAGGGAGAATATATCACCCATCTTACTTGCTCCTACGGTAACGATCTGGATATGTACCCGGCTACAACGTGTGATTGCGGCAGAAAATTCAACAGCTTGCGAGGAACACGAATCCACAAGGCGCGCTGGTGCGAAGAACGTAATTCTCCTGCCGGAGAATGTAAATCGATTGATAGGCCTATGAGTCAGGTTTACCCCCACAGTATTCACGAGCCCATTGCTGACCATCAGCGTCCTGGTGACATTTTTTGCAAGCCAAGAATTTAGTGGCCCAAGGGTAATCAGATAGCTACCTGGACTAACTTAGACCAGGAGCTTTCTTTTTACTCACCACCCATCTTGAAGGCCCATTGATCAATAAATAAAATCTTTTAGCGGAATTATATATAACGTTTGTCTCGAGTGCTTTTGGGCAGTAACGCATAAATGAAAGAAAACGAATCGAATAGATAACGGATATAGAAAGGATTTCAACACGAATGTTATACATGTGTAACCACCATTCTCGTGTAATTACGCAAAATCAAGAAACGGTTGCTATGACATCTAACGGCCGTAAGTAAACGCTTTTTTAAATCATAAACTGCACCAAAATGAAGATGAACGAACGTCTAATGTAATGTCTGCTATTAGTTGATCTTGTGTATACATAGATATGTATTTCTTTTAAATACTCTATCCGGTGGCAAAAGCTGCTCGGTAGCGCCAGGAGTGGCAGTACCGCCTTGAGCTACCGAAACTGTGTTATCACCCTGGTTGGCGGCTGATGAGGCTAGGGTATCGCATGTGCTTTCACACGTTGTATGATAAAAAAAAAATATACATGCATACATATACACATCTATATACATACATATGCATATACATACATACATACATTACATATTCATTATATATATACATACACATATACACATTACGGCTCGTGCCCGACCTTCCCTTTTCCTAAATCCCTACTATAATCGACCTTTGGGTCATTGACCTTGAGTCGAGTCCTGTCTGGTGGGAGGCAATGACAAAAATATGCACATTACCTATACATTATATACATATAGTAAGTAAAGTTGGCGACCGTAGTCGAGGGCGACCAGAAGGCTCCCTTTTCAATAGCTACAACACCGAGGTGTAGGGGTGGGTGCTATTTCTTTCTCTGGATTGCTCCACTTTACCCTTGATACGTACCTAATACTGCTGAGTGTTAAGAAGGTATCAAGTCCCATTTTTAAAGTCTTTGGTATGACTCAACCTGGTATTGGACACCGGTCTCCCGGACCATTGGCGAACACTCTACCCACTAGGCAAATGAGCCGGTTTACTTACAATATACATATACTTATATATACACATTACGACTCGTGCCCGACCTTCCCCTAAATCCCTACTATAATCGACCTTCGAGTCATTGATCTTGTGTTGAGTCCTGTCTAATCGGAGCCAGTGACAAAGATATACACATTGTATATATACATGCATATACGGAGAAAAACTTTTTAAAAAAGTAATCCAAAAGTGGTGAATTTATTACGAAGGAAAGTCGACGTTAAAACGTTTCGGTTTTAATGAACCTTCATCAGGACTTTAAGACAGTGAATCAAGGGTTAATAGAACAATGATGAATGTTTAATAAAGATACAAAAAACAGCCAGAGGAGAATCTATACAGGGTGAAACGATAAAATTGTCGACCTAAAGAAAACAACACTACAGCTTTATTTTAAAACTTTTATTGAAAAAATCAATTCAACTAACTTGATTATGTAGTCGAGCTGACATCTACAGGGTGAAACGATAAAATAACGTCCTAAAGAAAACAACACTACAGCTTTATCTTAAAACTTTTATTGTAAAATTCAATTCAGCTAACTTGGTTATGTAGTAGAGCTGACATCTATTCAATGTAGTCACCTTCAGCCTCAATCACCGCTTCGATACGGATCCGGAACTGGGAGCATGCCTTTTCTACACGCGCCGGCGAGAGCTCGGTGAATACTCGGCGGATGGCGGCGATCAGGCTGGCTTTGGTGTCGTGGGAGGTCATGTTGGTGATGTTCTCGACGTATGACCAAACGAAGTAGTTCAGCGGGTTCAGGTCGGGGGAGGAGGGGGAGGGGGGCCTGACGGACTTGATTAGCCTGAGGTTCTTTGTCTTCTAAGTCAAGATCTGGCTTGTCTGGCGCCTGTAGGACCTACACTTCAAGTTCTCCTTCACATATGCATTCAAAGTTGTGTGTGAGACGCCTAAATCTCTGGCAATCTGCCGAATAGGCCGCTGGGGAGTTTCATCAATGATTGCCTGGACCTTTTTCGATGAACTGCTTGGTCCGGGTCTTCCTGGCGGTGTCTTTCCGCTCCACTTCCTCCAAAGGGTCGTCCGATGCGTTGAGCTATGGCCTCAAGAGTTGAACTGTCTGGATTTGAATTTTGAGCGTGCTGGCAATGGTCCTGTTGTCATAACTTGGATCAGTTGAGAGCATGAGTTGTACAGCGGTGCATCTCCGATCTCGCTCGTTGAACATTGTGTCACTTTCAGACATGATAGAAGGCTCCTATCGCTCTTGGGATTTGTACACAACTGGCCAACTAGTAGATGGTCTGCAACAAAAAAAGAAAACCGGTTTTCATTGAACGGAAATGGAATCATGTCGTATTTTATAGAGCGACAATTTTATCGGTCTACCCTGAATAAGCAAAGATAATATAACTGTTCAATCATTCAATCAGCGTTCTTCATCGAAAATCTGTCACGTGGTTAGCATTATTTACTTCCACATTCATATACAAATACATACATATACATGTACACATATATACATATACACATCCACATACATACAAATACTCATACATACATAAACACATTACATACATATATATATGCATAAACACAGATGTACATTTACACATCCACATATATACATACAAATACACTCACACACACACACACACACATATATATATATATATATATATATATTTTACATAAATATAGATGCATATACATATACACATCCACATACATACATTCAAGTGCCCATACATACACCCAACATATACACATATATTTGCTCAGTCGACTGTGGGGTATAGAATACACCGACTGCACCCCAGTAAAGGGGTAAGACTCCTCTAACGAGTGTCCTGATATGACGCTAAATAGTTTGATGATGAGGTTCCAGTGAGGATGGATCTTTGTAGAATGCAGGGCACTTCCTCATTGCCATTGCTTCCAAGTCCACTCTGCCCCGGAGTGGTATCACATGATAGGGTCTCATCTATGGGTCAAATAGAACTAAATTGTGTACCTGAGCTAAACTGAATCAAATGGAATTGAACTGTTTTTAGCATTGAAAATTTACTATGTTAAAAGGAATTGTTTGAAATAGAACAGTTTTGACATTTAACTGCGTGGACAAAAACTATACTTATACTAAACTGAATTGTTTGAATTGGAATTGTTTGACTAAATTGAATAGCTTGAAATAGAAATGTTTTTAATAATTAAACTGTGTACTCATGCTAAACTAAATTGATTGAAATAGAACTGATTATTTTTATTAAAATGGATTTGGCGTTAAATAAACTACGAAAGTTGATATGCAATAAAATCCGAACAACATATACATATATATACATATATAGATCCACATACATATATACAAATACATATACATACATATACACATTATATACATATACATACATATACACATACATATATATATATACACATCCTCATACATACATACAAATACACATATATATATACCTATACACATTACATACGTTTACATAGATATATATATATACAGATATATACATACATGCATACATACATTACATACATATATACATCGACATATATACAATGGAGGCTCTCGTCGTGTAATGGTTATAGTTCAAATCCTGGACGAGGCAGTTTCCATTTCCAATAGCACTAACAGCCTTTCGGAAAATTATGTATCCAACTATTCTCCCTCCAGCTATGGTTAAATAGTAGGGAAGACTAGGTTCTTTAACCATGGTATGGCAAATAGTCTCGGAGAAGCAAAACTCTGAATTCAAACCTATCAAATTCCACTTATAAATTGATCTTGTTTCACACCCTGCTCGTGAGGGAAAGTTGGTGAATATATACATACATATGAAAGTAAATATGGATAAAATCCGACAGTATGAAGGTAGCAGGAAAAAATATAATCCAAATAGGTGAATATATCATGATGTGAAGTCGACGTTAACGTTTCGGTTATAATAACCATCGTCAGGACTTGGATATAAAATAGTTCACATATCGATGGGTGCTTGCTGAGATGACAGGAGCAAATGAGAAATATACAACGAAAAGATAGATAAACATGCACATAGCGTTCAAAATTCAAAAGTCATACTGTCGGATTTTATCCATATTTACTTTCATACTGTCTTTTCGGAAAAAAACTAATACCAAATACATTCTTACATAACATTTAACATGGATGATTCCTAATGATCTATATATATGAAAACTTATTTGTTGCGTATTTCTCAATAAACGGGAGGTTTTGTCTCGTTTCTTTGAAAAATCCTACATTTTCTAATATTTTTCCACGTGCCAAACACGTTCTGATGACTTTTGAATTTTGAACGCTATGTGCATGTTTATCTATCTTTTCGTTGTATATTTCTCATTTGCTCCTGTCATCTCAGCAATCACCCATCTATATTGTGAACTATTTTATATCCAAGTCCTGACGATGGTTATTATAACCGAAACGTTAACGTCGACTTCACATCATGATATATTCACCTATTTGGATTATATTTTTTCCTGCTACCTTCATACATACATATATACATGCATATATACATATATACATATACGCTACCTATGCCCGCACTCCCCTACTGATACACTCACACCTTACATAAGTTCGAGTCTCATTGGGTGCTCCTTTCATATGGCCTTGTGCCACATCTAAGCAAAAAGCTTAGTAAATTAACACTCACTCCTTACATATATGCTACACTTATAAGCATATATATTCATATAGACAAGCTAACACCAACACATATATGGTTTATTGTACATGAATATACGCACACTTCTCCGTGTGCGTATATTCATGTACAATAAACCATAGGAGAGCTTATAGTGTCACAATATCACGTATTTCATTTTCCTAATGTCTGTATTTGATTGGATTTTTAAACGCACTCAATATTCTTCGTTCACTGAGAGAATTATTAGAACAGTATTATAACCCCGTTGCGAAACCAAATTGATTTTAAATCAAGTTTAGTTTTCTGAGTTTCGCCCCTGCTTTAATAACCATAAAAAGATTATCAAAGATAATATCACTAATAATTTTAATCTATAAGACTGTGTTATTTAGCTTTGGTTAAGCAACCAGTCAAGGCGTAAGAAACCAGCCTTCGAGAAGGAATTCAAACCAACTGTATCCCCTTCAAAATTGACCTTGTGCCACATTCTGGGAGAGAGTTTGGGTAGAATACATACATCAATTTCTCGGTGTACATACTTAACACCTACTTTCTTTAAACATTACTTTTTTTGTTGTCGCTTTTGTAGTGGTTTTTGTTTGGTTTTTGCTTGTTTGTTTTTTAAATTTATTTATTTTTTTGTTTCCACATCATCTCCACCGATCTCTTCCGGTAGAAATATTGTAATTACAATATGATGGACACAAGGAAGAAATTCGTAATATGCGTTTTTAGAAATTTATTCAACGATGCCACAATTAAAGCTTGGTACAGTTCAGACAATTTCATCCAAATTTTGTCTGTTTGGAAAAGAAAGAAAAATGGCCCCAAGTTCGACAAAAAAATTTTTTTGTAACTTTGTCACAATTCGATAAAAAAATTTATATCTCTTTGTAGGTGTCCTGCATCTCTCACCGGAAATGCGAATCATCCGGTGGAAATCAACACTTCCGTTTGTACATTTTCCAACAAATTTCCCTGCAGATTTACATCTTATATTGATGGCCAAAGAAGATGTCAAGCGCAGTAGACAGAAAAGATGTCGATTTGCATTCGATAAAAGTCAATATTGTACAAACAGCAGGCGTTCCTGTCGTTGCCCGGAAAAATAGAGCAAATAGGTAACCTCATTTTCGACACAGGTATTATACAGAGTGTCCCATAATAGTGGGACGCATTTTAAATGCAAATATGTTCGATTATGTTAATGAAATCGTGTATAAAATATATTCATTATAAAGATAAAAGACAAGAGTTTATTATATAATCTAAAACTTGAATATAACATTTCTGAATGTTCACCATTGACAAAAGAACTCTATTCACCCAACCATTTCTCTCTCTCTCTCTCTCTCTCTCTCTCTCTCTCACACACACACACACACACACAAACGCACACACGCATGGACACACACACGTACATACATCTGTGTTCTTGTGAATATTTTCTGTTGCCAAAAATCAAAACCCAGCTATATGGTTATAATTTGGGAATTGTTGCAACATACCATGAAGAATCAATTAAATGTTGTAGCACTTGCAGAGTTCCAGCTGTGAGAAACTTATCTTCATCGGTGTGTGGCTTTTCGAGGGGAGGACTATTTTGAAGGAGATGAAGTTGATTTGTTATTAAATTGATAAAAAAAAAATCAATTGTGCACAGATGGCCACATTACTTGATAGATAGATAGATAGATAGATAGATAGATAGATAGAGTGAGAGAGAGAGAGAGAGAGAGAGAGAGAAATAGGAATAGACTTAGATAGATAGATAGAGAGAGAGAGAGAGAGAGAAATAGGAATAGACTCAGATAGATAGAAAGATAAATAGATAGAGAGAGAGAGAGAGAGAGAGAGAGAAATAGGAATAGACTTAGATAGATAGATAGATAGATAGATAAATAAATAAATAGAGAGAGAGAGAGAAAGAAAGAGAAATAGGAACAGACTTAGATAGATAGATAGATAGATAGATAGATAGATAGATTCCATGCTATTTGTTTCGGTTTACACTCTTTGTTTAAAGGCAAATCAACCTTCCCGGGTTAATTAATGATAAAGTCATCCTTGTAAAAAACAGGAGTGGTACTTTCTAACCTTTCGATGGGGGGCGATCAATGGGTTCATACCCTTTTTCTAAGGTTATTAGTTCGAAAGTGAACATAATAGAGCGAATGGAGTTCGAACTCGCTTACTACGATTCCGCAGTTCAGCACTTTAGCCACCACATCACAGGGACTCCCTCTACAACGTATTTTTAAAAGTGGATATGGTGGTTCATATCTTTCCCGAGGGTATTCATCAGAAAGCAAATGTGACAGCGTAAGTGGGGTAAGAACTCGCTAACTACAAAATTGTCGTCGAACATGTCAATCTTTACGACACGAGAAATCATTGATAGATAGATAGATAGATAGATAGATAGATAGATAGATATGAATAGACCCAGAGAGATTTAAACAGATAGATAAGAACAGACTTAGATAGATAGATAGATAGATAGATAGATAGATAGATTACAATCGCACCAGCAGATGCATCAATGTGTCGGTCTTTATTGCTTGACGCCTACTCAATAGAACACATCGTTTCTTTCCTGTTTATCCACGCGAACAACAAAGTCTGCTATCAGAGAAAACATTCTGTCTTTTATTTCTAGTACGCAACGGGAATGAGGTGTCATCACAAGATATAACATAACAATGCTGCGTTACATGTGACTTCTATATATAAACACATGCATCAAATAAAGTCTGCTCAAGTCAAAGGTCATAAGGCGAATGTTTCTCTTATAAATAATAGTTACGTTCCCACTCCCTATTTTATTTTATTTTATTTATTCTATCTATTTTTATTTTATTTTTGCAATTGTTCGAGGAATGCTGAAAGAATCTGAAAGCCTAATCACCAAACATTTTTAGAAACAAATTTATACTCGGTTAACTGTCGCCATAAAGTGGGGGTAATATTCAAGTTTTTTGGTATTTTATAAGTACAATGTAACGGCAAAATTACTATCCATTTATAAGGAAGTGCTGAAGAGTTCTCGTCCCAACCAATATAAGGGACCGACCGAGAATCTTGAAATGTACATGCAATTCCACATATTTATCCTGCGACTCAATTCATTGGCCCATAGCCCTGTCGATCCAGTTTCGAATAAATGGACTATATCTTCTGCACAGGGGTAAAACCCCTCAAAAAGAGGTATGACATTAAATTGTTGATGGTGAGGCTCCAGTCCTAGAGATCTGCTGAGTGTGGAGTACCCCTTCATTGTCATTACTCCCAGGTCCACTCTGACTCGAAGCTGTAGAACCTTCTAGGGTCCCATTTATGGGTCAAATAGATCTGCTTAAAAATTCTTTGTGTTCGATTGGAACGATTACAAGAAAATGTAAATGTGAAGTACAATGAATGCGACTCTCTAACCTCTTGGCATAGAATAGCCCAAGATAGTTTGACATGCCGTTAAAATCAATCAATCAAACAATCAATAAACACTTGGCACTTTGTTTCTCAAATTTCTTTTACCTTTCAAAAAAGATTTTTTTTAAATACGGGTCGTTCTCATGTTGGTTGGGCGGAGAACTTTGAAGCAACCACCGTATCTTTATTTTTCCACTTTAAAATAATAGAAAATTTTATTTCCACTACATCAACGGAACATTCCTGGTCTACAATTAAGTTGTTAAGGAGTTTTATTTATGGAATTTAACATTGCATAATATATATATATATATATATATAATATTCTTTGCTCCACTTAAACCGGAGTTGGGAGTAATTCCATCAGGACAAGAAATTATTCATGAGTGAATATTCAAATTTTCCTGGTAAAGAGTTCAATGTACCAATAATACAGAGCAATAAATTCTTTAAGAAAAACAACAGAACCGGTCATAGAGGATTATAAATTTATTTCCATCCTGTTACGCATTTTTGAAATTTCCAAAAACACGAAAAAAAATTAACAGGACTTCTTCAGATCTTTTAGATAAAAAAAGTCCTGTTAATTTTTTTTCGTGTTTTTGGAAAATTCAAAAATGCGTAACAGGATGGAAATAAATTTATAATCCTATGTGACCGGTTTTGTTGTTTTTCTTAAAGAAAATTAAAAAAAGAAAGAAAAAAAAAGAAAGTATATATATATATATATATATATATATATATAAGGTTAAACTTCTTTGGCTCAACATGACGCAGCAATAAACCTGCTACGTTCCTAGATTGGTGACTACTTAGTAATAGCAATTACTATAAATAAAACAAAAAAGTTACTAAATAACAATTAAAAATGAAAAAAAAAAAATTTTTGTCTTTCGAATTATAAAATATAAATCAGGGAACTAAATCGTATGTAGATGTCTGGCCATGGCCATTCTTCCCGAGCCCAATTGGCGGAGGCTGTAGAATACACCGACGGCATCCCTGAACAGGGTTCAGACCCCACACACACACACACATACACACAACAAGTGTTCTTGAGAAACAGATAATTTCTTTACCTTGAAAGAGGACTTGTCCCTATGGATGTACGATCTTCCTTATCTTGCTCACTAAAAGTATGAGGAACCCAAACTCCCAATTTACAAAATATTTCCATCTTTTTCAACTAGTGGCAGGTCGGGGATTACGATGTGGTGAGATAAAGTACTAATTCTTGAGTACTTTTGGGCAGATTTTATTCCACTAATCCTATTAACGTATCTTGATCAAGATCCGATAAGTGTCCTTGTCTGGGCTCATCTCTCAATAAGGTATCGCAAGATTGAAACTTTGAAAACCAGTAATCAATACTGACCCGTTGGCAATAAATACTAGAAATTTTCTACCTGTTTCCGTACCGTTTTTGTTATTCTTCAACTTCTACATTACTTGTCAATTATACACTTTCCGTTTCTGCGTTTTACGGGTGAGATTAAATTATGACACGAGCATTCTTTCACTTTTGAAATAAGAATGACCAATGAAAGCAGTCTGTAATCAGATAATTTCCGGTTGCATTTAAAACATTGAGAGTTTGAAATGCGCAGTAACAATTTGATTTTAAGAGTAGAGTGTTCGCCAATAGTCCGGGGTGCCGGGGTTCAATCCCAGGTCGAGTAATACCAAAAACTCAAAAAAATGGCACTTGATGCCGCCTTGTTTAATACTCGGCATTATAAGGTACGGATCAAGGGTAAAGTGGAGCAATCCAAGGAAAGGAGTAACGCCTTTCCCTACACCTCAGTGTAGTAGCTATTGAAAAGGGAGCTTTCGGGTTATCCTCGACTTAGGTCGCCAACTTTTTACTTTTATTAATGAAACAACGCAATATATTAGTGTACAGGGTTTTTTTTTCTGTAAGACTGTTAATGTCCTTTTCTCCAAATCCTGTTTGAATGTCTTTCGTAGATGTCACCGATTATGGATTAGTTGCTATCAGCAAGAAGGACTCTTTAGCCGTTACTCTGCAACAAGGCATCAACTTACTGTTTGACAAATTCACAATCATAGGACACCCAAAGAAGATTGAACTTATTTCAGTAGTAATTGTCTTTGAGACTGCTCCTTTGATCAGAAAGTGCTGAGATGGAAGCTCTATTATCTTTAAAATTTTGAAATTTAATGGAAGACGTATGCACAGCTGGACAAGTTATTAAAAAAGAGATGATGTCTAGATGTCTAGATTGTTATTTGTTGATTGAGATGATGCCTAGATGAGTCAATACCAATTTTAAAAAATCTAAAGACAGTTTCTATGCTAAAAATTTTTTTAGCGAAACACAGAATTATTTCTGTGCAGCACCCTCCATTACCATCTAGCTCCTTAATTTTTTTTTTTTTTTTCTTGCTTCATAAGATGAAAATTCATCTTGACAGTAAGATTTGAGAACGTGCGGCATTAAAAGGAATACGACAATACAACTTCACTCCATATGAAAAGAAAAGTTTCAAAGATGCTTTGACCAATAGAACACTCACTGGAATAAGTGAGTTGAATGCCCAAAAGAGTGTTTTTATTCATTGCTTATTTCTGTTTTGGTAAATTCGGCTTCAGTTTTTGAACACAACTCGTATATTACTTTCAATTGTTTTACATCGAGGTTATCATCTTAGTTTAATAACGCTAAGTACGCATGCGCAACCAGACACACACCACGTCACCGCTGAAACGAAGAGAGAGAGACAGAGAGAAAGAGAGAGAGTCAAAACAATTATATAACTGTGAAATAGGTTTTCTGTCACCATAGAAACAAATGTGCAGGTGTCCACAGGCGCCGATTGCAATCAATCGTAATTTTTTCTTTTTTTAAAATTGCCATGTTCTTTTTTTTTTCTCTTTTTTTCATTTCGACGCAATTGTATCTACATACCTACCAGCCGATTTCCTGATGAGTTTGTCTATACTTCTGAAGATAATTTACATATGGGGTTAGTAGGTTTATCAACGTTTGACACAAGGCCACCATCGAAAGATGGAAGGTAGTAATTTACGAAGGTTTTTACTTCGATTTAGCACAAGGCCAAATGAATGGGGCACCCAATGAGACTCGAACTCACTTGTGTAGGTTTGCTAGTCTAACTTGCTAACCATTATACCACCAGAGGTGCTCATCGAAAGATGGAAGGTACTGCACAATAATAAGTAAGCTGGCTGATTGTATTCGAGGGCAACCCGAAGGTTTCTTTTTCAATAGCTACTACACCAAGTAGGGGGAGGGCCTTACTCCTTTCCCTGTAGTGTTCCACTTACCTTGATCCTTACCTTATAATGCTGTGTAAAGCAAGGTGGCATCAAGTACCCTTTTTTCAGAGTCTTTTGTAAGACTTGACCTGGGATTGAACCCGAATCTCCCGATAGTAACAGGAAAAAATCAAAAGAGAAATGAATAACACCTATATTTCCGTTGTGAAAGTCTCTCCATACTTCTGCCGATTATTTATTTGTTAGTAGGTTTATCAAAGTCTGACACAAGGCCATCATCAAAACATGGGAAAAAAGGCCAATATTAAAAACATTGTAGGGATCTGTGAGTATGTTAGACTATCATTATAATCGACGTTCTTGTTTATGTGCGTGCTTCTATTTAGGAAAGAGTGAATGATTCGAGATTATTTTTCGTATTTTCCTTTTAAATTAAATGATTAAAAACATCACATTCAACACAAACAAATATCCCGCAAAATTGTTACTTAATTGTAGATCGTACTGGAAATTGCCTTATTCTCTAAGATTGTTATTGGATGAGGGACTATTTTTTAACAGCAATGTTTGTGTATCAGACGAAGCAAAGCATGCCAACAAACAACCACGTGGCGTATTTCACACACACACACACACACATATATATATATATATATATATATATATATATATATATATATATATATATATCGTCATCAAGTCGTACTGCTTGAACGGATCTCCATGACCCTCTCTCGCCAACTGTCTCTATCATCCAGAAGTTGCACTCGAATCGAGACTCGTGCGCTGCTCGTAAATGCTGGTCCTAGGATCACTTGGTGCAATGTGAACCTTGCTAGTCATTGTTAGGTCTCCCGGCACGAAGCCAGGTCACCTTGCTGGTTATAGATTCACTAGACCAGGAGGTTCAGTACAATGCTTGTTATTTTTGCTCCCCGACACGAATGTCAGGAGGCTGGGTGAACCCAACTTCATGTCTAGGGACCAAAAATGACCTACGAAGCGGACAAGTGTTTATGTAATATGTAAAATATGCAGACAGAAATCAAGACTACATAATGACTCAGTTTTACACTATTCTTGAACTTTAGACTATATATATATATGGTGCATTCAATTAGTTTCCAGACTTTTTGTACAGGCATTTAAAATTGTCGTTGACTCTTGAAAATTCAGTATGTTATTGCTATACATCTTATGAGATGATTGACCAATTTTTATGATTTCAGGTTTAAATGAACAGCTACAGAAAGAATTGGAATACGCCCTACTAAATCCTGATTGTCACAGCTGGTGAATTTCAAAAACGCAATCTGGACGTGAGGACACTTTAGAAGAACGATATGCAATAAAATTCTGTTTTAAACTTGGAAAAAAGTCACAGAAACGTATGGAATGCTTCAGACTACTTTTCGACCATCTTGCATGAATCGAGCGTCAGTTTGTGAGTGGCATAAGAGATTCAAGGAAGGCAGGGAGTCTGTGAAGGATGATGAGAGGTGTGGGAGGAGTAAGAAAGTCAATACACCAGAGTTGATTGGCCAAAGGGTTAGGGTTACTATGCTAAGGTTTTAAGGGAGTTCAGGAAGAGATTCATAGGGAAGAGGCCAGCACTCTTCAAATCGGGTCAGTGGCATTTCCATCAGGACAATGCTCCAGTCCACAAATCCATCCTTGTCAGAAACTATTAGAGCAAGATGGGCATCAAGACAGTTCCTCACCCTCTTGAGACCTTGCTCCCTGTGACTTTTGGATATTCCCTAAACTCAGAGGCTGACGTTATGAGAGAATTGAGGAGCAGAAAGAGGCTGTGACGAAGGTTATTGACACGCTCACAAGAAAGGACTTCCATGGGGTGTTCTAGAAGTTGTTGAAACGGTGCAACAAGTACATTGTATCCGGAGGAGATTACTTCGAAGGGGACTTGAGTTTCATGTGTGTACTATCAATAAAAGTGCCCATACGAAATATGTCTGGAAACTTATTTAATGATCCTCGTATATATATATATATATATATATATATATATATATATGTGTGTGTGGAAAAACTGATAACAACGATCCAAGTGGAAGGAATGATTTATTAACGGGTCGACGCTATAGCGTTTCGGTTCTACTGAACCATCATCAGGACCATGAGGGGTGATATTAATAATTTTAAGTTAACGATGGATGTTTAGAAATGTGAAATACAAAAACCTAGGGGAAAATATGTATAGTAGGAAAAAGTTGGCCGTTTAACTGGCAAATCAGCGTTTGATGTTTAAACTACGTCATTTGACTTATTAGGAATATTGTATAGAATTTATGTACGTTGTTTAACGAGAAAGATTTCGAGTCAGAAGGAAGAAAAGAAAGAAAGAAAGAACAAAAGAAGAATAAAAAGCATGGAAATTATGAGATATACAGAAAATATTAACTAAGTATGGAATATATGGTAGCTATTTAAAATGTGTTTGCTCAAGTAAGGAGAAATATTATAAAAGCCAGGACGAGTATTTAGGGAATTAAGGAATGAGATAGCGGCGGCTTCGAAAATTCGTCTAAGATTTTTATTATGGATGTAAGTGAGCATCTTAGCAGAGTTGAAGTCAAAGTTATGATTATGTTGAGAAATGTGTAGGAATAATGCGTTGTTTGAGTTGCCAATTCTTATGTCTCTTTTGTGCTCATATATATATATATATATATATATATATGTTTGAGTGTGTGTGTGTGTGTCCCACGCATGCTCAGGCGATGAAATGATGTATGAAAATAGATGCTTAAAGAGCAAGATAATGTGATAACGATAATATCACTGTGGATGACGCTACGATAAAAAAAGTCAACAAATTCACATTTTGCGATCAGTCGTAACAGGAAGTTAATCTGATGTAAGAGGGATAGCTCTAGTGTCTTTTACTCAAATACATCGAGTTTCCTGTATATTATGCCATAATATTTCCAATAGCCATCGATAGTTCAGAAAACGTTTGAAGGAGTAAGACCACAGAAACTGAATGTATTAAAGAACAACTGTCTCAAGACTCTAGTGGGAGTTTCTCGTGTGTATCACTTCAAAATGGACGATATAAAGAATGACCATAGAACTAGCACTAATACCATTTGGAAATGTACGAATCGAATTATTCTCCCTCTAGCTATGAGTAAATAGTAGGACAGACTGGGTTCTTCAGCCTTGGTGAGGCAACTAGTCTAGGAGAAAGAAAACTCTGAATTGAAACCTGTTAAACTCCGTTTAAAAATTAACCTTGTGTCATATCCTGCTTGAGCAGAGGGGTCGGTAAATATGGATATAATCATCATCATCATCATGTCGTGCCGCCAGCACGGATATCCTTGACCATCTCTCGCCACTTCTCCCTATCATTCATCGCATCCGGCAGGTCTTCTGGCTTACATCCTGTGTCCTCACATAGCTGCTGTATGTAAGTTCGGGCTGGTCGTCCTGCTTTTGCTTGGCCATATGTGGGGGTCCATAGGAATACGTCACTTACGAGCTCGTCCTTGCTTCTCCAGCAGTGTCCGGCGTGTCTGGCTCGTCTAACCTGTATAGTTGTCGTGATGGGAGGCAAGTGGCCATACAGTTGGCGTCTCGTGGGGTGTTGTCGCCAGGACCTGTTCAATATTGTTCTCAATATTCTTGTGTAGTTGCCGTCAAGTTTCTTCTCCAGCCGTTTGGTTAGCGTCCATGTAGTGCATCCATATAGCAGTATCGATACAACCGCTGCCTGGAAGAAACTGCGCTTCATTTCACCAAATGAAATTACTGATAATATCAAAAAGAAAAGATTGAAGTATTTTGGTCACATGGTTCGCAAAAACAATGCTAGCTATGTTAAACATTTATATACAAACAAATTTTCCAGTCGAAGACACAGAAAACGACCATAAAAATGTGAAGTGAAGACGAAAAACTACTTCTGCTAAAGAGGAAGACTGGCGAAAGACAGAACAAAATGGAGATTTCGTTTGGAGAAATGCCTTCATGGAACCATTAAGGGTTTAGGAAGAATAGAACTAATAGCAGGAGAATTAACTGCAGCAGAGACAAAAATCCAAAGTTAAATTCCCGATAGACTCATTATCGCCACTTCTATTTGTTATAGCAATGATGCCAGTAAATTATATCATAAGAAAAGGAAAAAGAGCCTCCAAATTTTCAAAGATAAACGCGCCTCATGTATATGAATAATATTAAGTTATTTGCCAAGCATAAAAAACAAAACAAAACGAAACGAAAAACAAGAAAACTTTTTCAAAAAATAGAATCTACAGAGCCAAGATATACCACCTGACCGATAAAATGAAACGCAGTTTCTTCCAGGCTGCGGTCGTGTCGATAATGTTGTATGGATGCACTACTTGGACGCTGACTAAACGGTTGGAGAAGCTCGACGGCAATTATACAAGAATGTTGCGAGCAATATTGAACAGGTCCTGGCAGCAACACCCCACACGGCGCCAACTGTACGGCCACCTACCACCTATCACGAAAACTATACAAGCTAGACGAACCAGACATGCCGGACACTGCTGGAGAAGCAAAGACGAGGTCGTAAGTGATGTGCTCCTGTGGACCCCCGCATATGGCCAATCAAAAGCAGGACGACCAGCTCGAACATTCATACAGCAGCTATGTGATGATACGGGATGTAACCCCGAAGACCTGCCGAAGGCGATGAATGATAGGGAGACGTGGAGAGAGAGGGTCAGGGATATCCGTGCTAGCTGCACGTCATGATGATGATGATAATTATTGTATTATATCATATTATATGTATATATTGCGAAGATTTGGCTTTGTTAATTGGGTTAGTTGGTTGCTGGGTTGGGTTTTTACGGCATATCAACATTTGTAGGTTATTTAACGCCAAATCCATTTGTATGCAAATAGTTCTATTTGAAACAATTCAGTTTAGCATTAGGGCACAGTTTATTTATCAAAAGCATTTCTATTTCAAGCTATTCACTTTAGTCAAACAGTTCTAATTTAGCTAATTCAGTTCAGTATAAGTACAAATTTTGTTTACCCACAGTTAAAGGTCAAAACAGATCTATATTAAACAATTCAGTTCAGTGTAAGTACAGTTTCAATGTCAAAAACAGTTCCATTTCAAACAATTCAGTTTAACATAAGTATGCAGTTTAAATGTAAATACACAGTTTAATTGTCAAAAATATTTCTATTTCAATCTATTCAGTTTAATCAAATAGTTCTGATTCAAAAAATTCAGTTTATCATAAGTATGCAGTTAGTTCTATTTAACCCATAGAGGGAGCACTATCAGGTGCTACCATTCTGGACCAGAGTGGACCTTGGAGCAATGGCAATGAGGAGGTGCTCCTCATTTCCCAAAGCCCCACCATCTCAGGAACATCACCATCAGATTGTTCAGTGTCATATCTAGAACACTCGTTGGGGGGGGGTCTTACCCCTCTGTAAGGGTTCAGTCGGGGTATTCTACAGTCCCAGAGTTAGGGTTAGGGTTGGGTTGGTTTTATGACATATCAATCATTGCGTGTGATTCAATGCCAAATCCAATTTATACATATATATTCGACATATAGGTTTTGTAAAAATGAGTTATCAAAGTTAAATGGTTCCAAGTATTGCTATGCATCACTAACAATTCAATTAAAAATCCCTCGTTTGTTTACACACGATCAAACAGTTCTATTTCAAATAATACAGTTTAGCATAAGTCATTTATTTGCACTCAGTTTAAATATCAAACAGTTCTATTTTACCCATAGTTAGGACCCTTTCAGGTGCTACCGCTCCGGGCCATAGTGGACTTGGGAGCGATGGCAATAAAAGGATACTCCGCATTCCACAAAGCTCCAGCATTACTAGAACCTCACCATCAGATTGTTTAGTGTTATATGCAGGACATTCATTGGGGTGGGTCATACCCTTCTGTAGACATGCAGTCGGTGTATTTTACAATCCCAGCCGACTGAGCTTGGCTTAGTTAATGTTCGTCATTATATAAATATATATATATATATCAAGTCACGCTGACCACACAAAGTTCCCTGGCATCGTTTCTGGCATCCTGTGTCCGCACGTAGCTGATGTAAGTCTTTGCTGGTCGGCCAACTCTGGTGTGTCTACGTGTAGAAGTCTATAAGAGTCCGTCCATGCTTCTCCAGCTGTGTACCACATGTCTTCTTCCTCTTGGATGGTTTGTGAGATGGGAGGTAGATAGCCGTACAGCTGCTGTTTTGCAGAATGTGGCTTCCAGGAATTGTTCCAGTCAGCGCGCAGTGTTCTTGTGTTGTTCCCATCTATGTTTTTCTTTGTGTATTTTGTTAGCGCCCATGTAGTGCATTCAAATAGTAGTATGGAAGAAATTTCGTTTTATTTCATTGAATAGAACAGATTTCCCTATGGTCGATAGCCTTTCAATAGCCTTCAACATCTCCACTTGCCATTTCTTTCAGTAGATGAGATGTCAATGCCGAGGTATGGGAACTGGTTTACGAATTTTAGATGCTTGCAACATTTTGTGGAAATTGCTCATTTCTGTTTAAAACACATGTACCCTGTTTTATTTGCGTTAACGTAAAGACCAATGCCTCTTGCTGCTTGCTCCAGGCTATGCAGCTAGGATTCTACTTAGGCTGGTGTATTTGGGAGAAACGGAAGATCATCTGCGAAGTCTGCGTATGTCATAGTTTCTGTGACATATATTCAGCTTCTCGGGTATTTAATATAAAACCATTTTCTTTTATTAGTTCTATGGACATTTGGAGTACGTAGTCTAGGCAGAGTATAGACAAATATGGTGCTAATGTAGTTTCTCCATCAGATGAATAAATAATTGCTTTCATGTTTTTCTATGCAAGGAGTATTTGTTTCATCTTTTCTCCCTGTATGGAATCGATTGCCTTGGGATTTGGTTTAGTTCGATTTTATGCAATATCAACCACTGTAGGTTATATAATGCCTAACCCTTTTTAAACATATATATTAAATATATGATTTCTAAACACATTTTGTAGATAACATTTTTAAACGAGTCTGAGCTCATTCTTTTTCACACAGTTAAATGGTTTCACTTATTTCCATCAAATAAGAATTATTCTATTTACTATTAATCATTTGTTTTCACATAGTTTAATGTTTTCAAGTATTGCAATGTATCACAAACAATTCAATTAAACATCAGTCATTTTTTTACGCACAATTAAATGATCAAACAGTTCTATTTCAAACAATTCAGTTAAGCATCAGTACACAGTTTTCTGTTTATGAACAGTTGAATTTTAAAATAGTTTTATTTCAAACAATTCAGTTTAACATAAGTACATAGTTTAAATGTCAAACAGTTCTATTTGACCCATAGATAGGACCCTATCAGGTGTTACCTCTCCACGCCAGAGTGGACCTGGGAACAATGGCAATGAATGGGTACTCCGTATTCCCCAAAGCTCCAGCATTACTTATAGCCTCACCCATCAGATTATTTAATGTCATACACGTTGAGGAGAGTTTTACCTCTCTGCAGAGATACAATTGGTGTATTCTCCAGTCCCAGCCGATTGGGCTAAATGCCTTGGTAAATATTTTACAATATAAATATATTGCTAACTCTTTAATTATAAAAATACATTGCAAAACATTTTATTTTATTGTTGCATTATTGACTACTTTTCTGTTGAAGAGCATCGTAAAATATTTCATTATACTAGTGCATTGCTTGGTATAGTACAATACAAATGCGTCGTGTAAGTTTTACTATACATTACCCAGTCGGCTGGTGCTGTAGAATTTACCGACTACACCTCTGCAAAGGAGTAAGACCCCTCCACATGAGAGTGTCCTGGATATGACACTAAACAATCTGATGGTGAGGTTCCAGTGATGCTGGAGTTTTAGGGAATGCGGAATACCCCTTCATTGCCATTGCTCCCAGGTGCACTCTGGCCCGGAATGATAGCACCTGATAGTCCTATCTATGGGTTAAATAGAACTAACTGCATACTTATGATAAACTGAATTGTTTGAATTAGAACTGTTTGACTAAACCGAATAGCTTGAAATAGAAATGTTGTTGACAAATAAACTGTACTTGCATTTAAATTGCGTGCTAATGCTAAACTGAACAGTTTGAAATGGAAATGTTTTTGACATTGAAACTGTACTTACACTAAACTAAATTGTTTAATATAGAACTGCTTTGACATTTAACTGTGTGTAAACAAAATCTGTACTTATATTAAAGAATTGTTTGAATAAATTGAATAGCTTGAAATATTTTCGACAATTAAATTGTGTACACATGATAAACTGATGTGTTTGAAATTGAACTATTTGGATAAAAATGGATTTGGCGTTAAATAACCTGCAAAGGTTGATATGCCATAAAACCCAACCAACCAAACGAATTTTCTATTTAGATGGATTAGTTAGTATCTTATAATAGAAAACTCAGCAAACTAGTTTATCATATAATTGCAATGCATATTATTTTACTACAAAAATAAGTATTTTACAATAGAAAAGCATTGAAAAATATTTTACTATTTAAACGTATAGCTTAATATTTTGCTATAGATAATCATAGCAAACTCTTTTATTATATAAATGCATTGCATATTATTCAACCGAGTAAATACAATGGTAAGTAATTTACTATAGAAATAATAAAAACACATAAATGTATATTAGTGCATATGCATATCGTGTAAATGCAATGCACATTATTCCATTGTGTTGCAATGCAATGCAAATTATTTTTTGTGTTGCAATGCACATTATCCCATTGTGTTGCAATGCACATTATCCCATTGTGTTGCAAGGCACATTATTTTATTGTGTTGCAATGCACATTATCCCATTGTGTTGCAATGCACATTATCCCATTGTGTTGCAATGCACATTATCCCATTGTGTTGCAATGCACATTATCCCATTGTGTTGCAATGCACATTATCCCATTGTGTTGCAAGGCACATTATCCCATTGTGTTGCAATGCACATTATCCCATTGTGTTGCAATGCACATTATTTTATTGTGTTGCAATGCACATTATCCCATTGTGTTGCAATGCACATTATTTTATTGTGTTGCAATGCACATTATCCCATTGTGTTGCAATGCACATTATCCCATTGTGTTGCAATGCACATTATTTTATCATTTTAAATGTATGTAGTTAGTGATTACTGAGTAAAACATCTTAAATGAATGCATATAACCTTTGCCTTAATTTCATGATTAACTATAAGGCGGTGACAGAATTAAAAGGACAGTCAATAACAGATTGATATTGACATCCCCTACTACTTTTGCCCGACCCTATATATATTGACACAGCAAATATATCTACATATTTTCGAGACGATATTGCTAACTATCCCATCACGGTAGGTGCCCGCTTTCCTTTACTTACGACGAAAATGACATAAAACTCGTTTATACCAACAAAAAATTAAAGATTCAACACGTTTACCAGATGAACAACTAAAAACAGTTCGTATTTGCAGTCCATGTGTGCATGTGAGTGTGTTTAGAGATACGGGGAGAGAGAGAGAGGGAGAGAGAGAGAGGTGGGGAAAGAGACAATGAACTTCATCGTGGACGTTTGACTGAACCTTTGATTCGTTAAAACCCTAAATTAAGGATGGAAACAGAAAAATCCAGTCGAACTGGTTATATATATATGTCTGTTACGCCTTGAAATATCCAGTTCTTCCAGTCGAGATATGCTGGCCAGCTACAACACTGCTATAGAACAAGCAAACTCCAAATTGAAAAGAAAAGAAAAACGACACGTTTAAACTAATAGCCCCTTTATTTAATTCGAGCTGTTTATGCAACCTTGTGATATCACAGATTATCATTTGTTAAACCGAACTGAGACGAAGGTTAGGATGATAAAGCCCTCAGTGAGAATCGAATTCGCTTCTAATGGTCAGCTAGCTTAACTAACTAACGAATACACCACGTGAAACGACCTCGTTATTCACTAAGTTTATCTTAGTTTAGCACAAGCCCAGGATTATCATCTTGCACCGTGTGCAGAAGGGTATAACACCCCACTTCAGAAGGGTTGATCTAAACTACATTTAGTGGAGAGGCTCCAGTTCTGGATATTTAAAGAGAGTTGGTGACCTTTTATTGCCATTACTAACAGGTCAAGTCTCTCCCGGCGTGGTTGTGCCTGTTGGGTTTCTATCTATGGGTCAAATAAAAATTATCTTTGAACAGGAATACTTGAAACCGTATGACTGTGTGCGACCAAAATATTATCATTATTAGATAGGAATAGTTACTTAAAAACCTAAAATTATTTACAAAAAACAAATAAAGTGTTATTGGAACATTGAAAGAATAAAATTCCAGCATTTAATAACCCATAATAGTTTGATATACCGTTAAGGAAATAAATCAAACCAAATTATGATTATAAGGCACTGTGTGGGACTTGAATTCACTAAAAATAGTCTGCTAGTCTAGCTCATTAACCATTACACTAAGTGAAGTGTTGTAGTCTGTTATTAAGCACAAAGGCCGGATTATGAGGCACCCAGTAGAAATCAAACTCACTAACAATAGTCTGCAAGTCTAGCTAATTAATTATTACTCCACGTAAAGCACCCTTGTCATTTATATGCTGAGTTTACTTTGGCACACGACCAGAAACACAAGGCATCGAGTGGGTATGGAAGTCACAAACAGCGGACTGCTAACTATCCACACAGTGTATGCATGTGTATGAGACGATAGCCGACTTTGGTATAAGGTGCTCAATAATTTCTCTGCTAAACTTGCATAACTTACACTCTAATGAAGTGCTAAACTTACACTCTAATGAAGTGCTAAACTTGCACTCTAATGAAGTGCTAAACTTGCACTCTAATGAAGTGCTAAACTTACACTCTAATGAAGTGCTAAACTTACACTCTAATGAAGTGCTAAACTTGCACTCTAATGAAGTGCTAAACTTGCACTCTAATGAAGTACTAAACTTGCACTCTAATGAAGTACTAAACATGCACTCTAATGAAGTGCTAAACTTGCACTCTAATGAAGTACTAAACTTGCACTCTAATGAAGTGCTAAACTTACACTCTAATGAAGTACTAAACTTACACTCTAATGAAGTGCTAAACTTACACTCTAATGAAGTGCTAAACTTACACTCTAATGAAGTGCTAAACTTACACTCTAATGAAGTGCTAAACTTGCACTCTAATGAAGTGCTAAACTTACACTCTAATGAAGTGCTAAACTTACACTCTAATGAAGTACTAAACTTACACTCTAATGAAGTGCTAAACTTGCACTCTAATGAAGTGCTAAACTTGCACTCTAATGAAGTGCTAAACTTGCACTCTAATGAAGTGCTAAACTTGCACTCTAATGAAGTACTAAACATGCACTCTAATGAAGTGCTAAACCTACACTCTAATGAAGTACTAAACTTACACTCTAATGAAGTGCTAAACTTGCATTCTAATGAAGTGCTAAACTTACACTCTAATGAAGTGCTAAACTTGCACTCTAATGAAGTGCTAAACTTACACTCTAATGAAGTACTAAACTTACACTCTAATGAAGTGCTAAACTTGCACTCTAATGAAGTGCTAAACTTGCACTCTAATGAAGTGCTAAACTTACACTCTAATGAAGTGCTAAACTTACACTCTAATGAAGTACTAAACTTACACTCTAATGAAGTGCTAAACTTGCACTCTAATGAAGTGCTAAACTTGCACTCTAATGAAGTGCTAAACTTGCACTCTAATGAAGTACTAAACTTGCACTCTAATGAAGTGCTAAACTTGCACTCTAATGAAGTGCTAAACATGCACTCTAATGAAGTGCTAAACTTGCACTCTAATGAAGTACTAAACTTGCACTCTAATGAAGTGCTAAACTTGCACTCTAATGAAGTGCTAAACTTACACTCTAATGAAGTACTAAACTTACACTCTAATGAAGTGCTAAACTTGCACTCTAATGAAGTGCTAAACTTGCACTCTAATGAAGTGCTAAACTTGCACTCTAATGAAGTACTAAACTTGCACTCTAATGAAGTGCTAAACTTACACTCTAATGAAGTACTAAACTTACACTCTAATGAAGTGCTAAACTTGCACTCTAATGAAGTGCTAAACTTGCACTCTAATGAAGTACTAAACTTGCACTCTAATGAAGTGCTAAACTTGCACTCTAATGAAGTGCTAAACATGCACTCTAATGAAGTGCTAAACTTGCACTCTAATGAAGTGCTAAACTTACACTCTAATGAAGTGCTAAACTTGCACTCTAATGAATTCCTAAACTTGCACTCTAATGAAGTACTAAACTTGCACTCTAATGAAGTGCTAAACGTACACTCTAATGAAGTGCTAAACTTACACTCTAATGAAGTGCTAAACTTACACTCTAATGAAGTGCTAAACTTACACTCTAATGAAGTGCTAAACTTGCACTCTAATGAAGTGCTAAACTTGCACTCTAATGAAGTGCTAAACGTACACTCTAATGAAGTGCTAAACTTACACTCTAATGAAGTGCTAAACTTGCACTCTAATGAAGTGCTAAACTTACACTCTAATGAAGTGCTAAACTTGCACTCTAATGAAGTACTAAACTTGCACTCTAATGAAGTGCTAAACTTGCACTCTAATGAAGTACTAAACTTGCACTCTAATGAAGTGCTAAACTTACACTCTAATGAAGTACTAAACTTACACTCTAATGAAGTGCTAAACTTACACTCTAATGAAGTGCTAAACTTACACTCTAACGAAGTGCTAAACTTGCACTCTAATGAAGTGCTAAACTTACACTCTAATGAAATGCTAAACTTGCATAATAACTTACACTCTAATGAAGTGCTCTTTAAGTGTCGCAAAGATTTCGCCTCAAGGCCGTGACTATGAGTTACTAAGTGAGGATTGAACTCACTTTTCAGTGTTAACTGGTCTGTGATGTTTGCTTGTTAACTACTAAATTATGAAGATAAACCCTTTTCATATAAGGGTCCTCGTGGTGTAATGGTTAAAGCGCTGGACAGCGAACTCCAGTCGCGTTATTGTGTTCACTTTCGGACAAATACCTCTGGGAAAGGTACGAACCCCCTTATCTATGGGTTAATTAGTACCTCTTGTGGAAGGATGGATTTGGCATTGAATTACCCACAAAGGTTGATATGCCTTTAAACAAAGAAACTGAACCAAACTTTTGATATCATAGGTAGGATAATGTTATATACTGCTGGTAAAAAAATATAGCAACTCCAGAGAGCCAAATAAATGATGACTCTGGGGTTCTCGTTTGATGAAGGCATTGATATACTTGATTTTGAAATAAATCTAAAGATAAAAAAAAGCCAGCAAAGCCTTCAGATATCTTGAAAGCTGTGTGTAGTCTGATAGAGGTATTACCAAGTTCAGTGTCTATAAAGCCTGCGTTTTATCTGTTTTTATACTCTTCTGAAACTTAGATTACAAATCGTCATCTTACCAAAGTCTCGGAAAAATTCCATCAAGCTTCTCTTTGGAGGATTCTAAAAAACAAATGGCGATCTCTAATACCAAATACCATTATTTTCCAGTGAGCCAATACATTCTGTCTTGATATACTCCTCATACGCAACCAGATGTGTTGGGTTGGGCACCAAACCTAGGATGGAGGACTTTAGGTCACCCAAACAGATGTTCTATGCAAAATTGCAATATGGCAAACGTCCAAGATATGAACCGAAGAAATATTTTAAGGATCTCATCAAAAGTAACCTCAAAGGGGTCAATATAGACATTGCAAACTGATAGTGGAAGACAGTAAATCGATCGACACGGAAGAAAGTGATCTAGGAAAGATGTAAAGCATTTGAAACACGGAGAATCGAATACTCAAGCTTAAAACGAACACTTCAGAAGCAGAACTCGTTCTCAGTCCCAGACATTTTACATCCCGAACATGTTTGTAACTTGTCGTAGGATTTGCTTTCCCAAAGTCGGACTTACTCGTCATATGAGATTTTATGACAATAAACTATTAAAGACTCTTTATAAACGTTTGTCAGCAGCAACCTACTGCTAACTCGAGTCAATTCTCTAACAAAGTATGCGGGTCTGCGGCGATTGAGAGGTCATATGAGGATGCACATAGGCAATGTCAACGGAAAAGACAGCCAATTCATTTGTCACACATGCAGTTGGGCTTACAATGATATACTGGGGCTGAGGAATCACACACAATCCAACAGGTACTCTAAGATAATCGAGAAGATGGCTTTCTACGACAAAGAAGCAGCAGTCCCTAAACATATTGTTATGGTGAGATATGTAATCACCACCAGAACATTTTAAATAAGGGACCGTGTCACCGGTCACCGGACATAGAAGAACAGAGAGACCCCCTGGACTGAACACGATAAATACTACACATTCTCTCTCTGTAAATATTACAATAAATTTACTTTCTTTATTTAAACCTATAGTACGTAGTAATTCCTTTATTTCTTTCACGGAATACTATCACTTCAAAATCCCTATATTATTGCCACCACAGGATATATCACATATCTATACCTAAAATGAATGATTGTTTATTCACTGTTCTGTGGCAATCTAATTTCAGCCAGTTTCAGGTACTTGAAAAAATACAACGATTATTTAATTTTAATTATTTCATTTTAATTATTTCATTAGTTTTAGGTTTTATCCGGCTCTGTTGATCAAGATTGAGCACTTTCTAATTAATGAAATAAATTTTAAACGATTTAATAATTCAACAATATATATATATATATATATATATATATATATATATATATATATATATATATATCGGCTCAATGGTCCAGTGGGTAGAGTCTCCGGGAGACCTGGGTTCAATCCCAGGTCGCGTTATACCAGAGACTTTAAAAATGGTTCTTGATACATTCTTGCTTAACACTCAGCAATATAAAGTACGTAAGGGTAAAGTGGAGCAATCCAGGGAAAGGTGTAGTAGCTATTGAAAAGGAAGCCTTCTGGTCGCCCTTGACTAAGCGATGGGCAAACCAATCGTCAAATTACGCAAAAATGAAAATAACACTAACATCTGATTCTACCAGATGTATTTACCAAAATTACATGAAGATATTTATTAATATTATCGATTGAATTTATTCAAAGAAATCGCTATTGGCTTCAGTCACAGTCTTCGTAATCTCCTGCAAGCCTTTCCGATAATCTCTCTGTCTAAATTGATAGATACTGTCGTTATCCTTGCCTTCAGTTCATCTTTGCCATTTCACGGAGTTTTGGTGATTTATCGCTCCACCACTTCCCACACATAATAATAAAGGGGGTTGTAAATTGGGGCGTTAGGTGGCCAGGTATTAGAAGTGTTGTGGTCGCAGAAATTTTCTCACGGCTTACACCGGCTTGTCTGGCATGGCTCAGAATCCAGTTACCAGATGTAGTGTCTTCCAGTAGCTTCTCTCTCAATCCAAGATATTACTACCTTCTCCAGGTATTTAATATAGGCCTCTGCTTTAAGTGTTGGCCAAAGGCTCGGGTGACCGGGGTTCAATCTCAGGTCGAGACATACCAAAAACTCAAAAAGTGAGTGTGCGGCAAATTGGGAAGATGTATGGAGGCATAACATCATCACTAGTAGTGACCACCATGATGTGAATTGAGTATTTGGTTTTCATCAATATGAATATGAGTCGGTCAAATAAAAACCCAAACAATTTAAAATCATCGTAAAGTACCTTCCCGCGTAAATGCCATGCGTAAATGCCATGCGTAAATGCCATGCTGTTTCCAAATTTCTAGAGTGAATTGCGTCAGGGTGCTGATTTTCTCGCAGACATTAGCCAAAAGATTCTAGTTTACTGCACAAAAGAGCATATATATATATATATATATATATATATCATCATCATCATCATCATCATCATGTCACGCCATCAGCCCGGATATTTCCATTCCCTATTGTCCATTGATTCCGGCAGGTCCTCAAGGCTACGTCTCGTGTCGGCACAGAGCTGCTGTATGTATGTTCGAGCTGGACGTCCTGCCTTTGCTCGTCCATGTGAAGGGGTTTACAGGAGTACATCACTTATGATCTCGTCCCTACTTCTCCAGCAGTGTCCTGCATATGTGGTTTGTCTAATTTTGATAGTTTTCGTGATGGGTGGTAGGTGGCCGTATAGATGCTGCTTTGTAGGCTGCTGTCTCCAGGATTTATACACAAGAATGCTGCGAGAAATATTGAACAACATATATATATAGTAAAGTTGGCGACAGTAGTCGAGGGCTACCAGAAAGCTCCCTTTTCAATAGCTACTACACCAAGCTGTAGGGGAGGGCGCTACTCCTTTCCCTGGATTGCTCCACTTTACCTTGAAACGTACCTTATAATGCTGATTGTTAAGCCAGGAGGTATTAAGTATCACTTTTTGAGTTTTTGGTATGTCTCGACCTGAGATTGAACCCCGGTCACCCGAGCCTTTGGCCAACACTCTACCCCTAAGCCAATGGGATATATACAGTTCTTCATAGTCCAGTCAGCTGAGGCTGTAGAACACGCCAACTGCATCGCTACAGAGGGGTAAGATCCCTCCAATGAGTATCCTTGTTATGACACCAAACTATCAGATGGTTAGGCTCCAGTCCTGGAGCTCTGGAGAATGTAGAGTACTTCTTTATCGCCATTACTCCATGGTTCTCTCTGACCCGGAGACAAGGCCCCTTTTATGTGTCAAATAGAATTGTTTAACGACTTATGTACGAACAAATGACCAAAGGATTTAACTGCGTGTACATAAAACTATTGGTGGTAGATAGCAATACTTGAAGCAATTTAACTGTGGGCAAACAAATCATTAATACTTATAGAATTGTTCATATTAGATAGGAATACTTGAAACCATTTAACTGTGTACAAAAATTGAATTATTAGTATTCCATAGAAATATGTGGATCCATTTGACTATGCGCTTACAAATGATTAATATTAAATAAAATTATCAATGTTAGCAATACTTCGAAACTATTTAACTGTATGCAAACAAATAATCTCTGATTTTAAAATAAAATTACCAACAAATTATTCATTTACAAATCATATAATCATTTAACAGCGAAAACTATCAACTAATATTAAATTAAATTTTTAGTGTTACAAAGCAACAATTGAAGGCACTTAACTGTGTGCAAACAAATAAGCTCTGGCTCTTTGAATGAGTTATCTGCAAACTATTCGTTTACAAATTATATATATATATATATATATATATATATATATATATATATATATATATAAACAGGATTTGGCATTAAATAATCTACAAGGGTTGATATGCAATGAAACCTAACCAACTCAGAGAAATAGATAAAACCAGACGAATTAACCAAGAAAATAATGTTTTTCATATCTAAAATAATTAAAGTGCACTGGTCCGAGGCAAAAGTACTAATCCGTTTTTGACAAGAACTAAGTGTCTAACAAAATATTAAACGCTGATTTTCCAGGCTAGTAGGCAAGCACGTCAATTTCAAAAGAGAAATACAATGCTATGATATTGAGCTCATCAGTTGACATCCATCAATAAAATAAACAATTTTATTCATTTGTTTCTTTTCATGATTCTTTGCTCGAAGTCGGAGGTTGGAATCGAGCATATACAATGAGAGTAATAATTGGTGTCTGTTCGACTGGATTTAGTTGGCTTTTTTCCTCCAAGATGCCTGGGTGGAGTTTAATAAAACTTTGTCGGTATATTCACCGGTGATCAGCTCAGTTGGCTGGCGAAGCTGTAGAACGAGTGTCCTGATATGACACCAAACTGTATTTAATGCTGAGGCTCAAATGCCCCTTTAGTACCATTACTCCCAGGTTCACTCTGATTCGGAGTAGTAGCACTTGTTAGGGTCTGATCTATCGGTCAAATACAACTATTTTATTGTTTAATATTCTTAAAACCATTAAACTGTGTGCAAACAGATGATTAATGTTAAATTGAACTATTAAAATTAAATAGCAATACATGAAACCATGTGACCGTGAAAACGAATTAATAATGTTAAATAGAGTTATTAGCGTTGGATAGAAATACTTGAAACCATTTAAATGCGTGCAAATGAACTTTGGCTCGTTTAAAAGTTCTTACGTACAAACTATTCGTTTACAAATCATATATATCTAATATTCAGTGTATCACAAAAGTGAGTACACCCCCTCACATTTCTGCAGATATTTAAGTATATCTCTTCATGGGACAATACTGACAAAATGATACTTTGACACAATGAAAAGTAGTCTGTGTACACCTTATATAACAGAGTTAATTTATTTCCCCCTCAAAATAAGAGATATACTTAAATTCTGCAGAAATGTGAGGGGTACTCACTTTTGTGATACAAGGTATAATAAATAGGATTTGGCCATTAAATAACCTCCAAGAGTTGATATGCTACAACAAACTAACCAACCAGCCATCATCATTCGTTGAAAATATAACCTTAATTGATGGTGTCGCATAGCAAATCATTCATCAAACTAACTTAGTAGTAGAAAAGAAAACATATTTGTTTGCCCAGTCGGCTGGGGCTATAGAATACACTGACTGCAGATTATTTGCATAAAAATGGATTTGGCGTTAAATAACCTACAAAGGTTGATATGCCATAAAACCAAACAAAACGAAACATACTTGTGTTCTCATCACAACGGAATTTACAAGTATTCTGAAGACTTGACTACATATATAATTTTACTGGGTTTTTTTTTTTTGTTTAATGGTGTATCAACCTTTGTGAATTATCTAATGCCAAAACTTTCCTTGTAGAATGACAGAAGTGGTACTATTCAACTGATAGCTTGAAGGAATGAGAGTGTTCATGCCTTTCCCCAAGGGTATTGGTTTGAAAGTGAACACTAAAGATCGAACCAGCTAACTACGTCATTACAGTCCAGCATTTTAGCCCCGCACACCTCCCAGTCGCTGTATATATAAATAAAATACACTTGAATATATAAATATATATAATAGGCCGATGCAAAAGTTCCCATTAGCATGTAATGTACAATATTAGAGAAATCTGAAAAGTGCCTTTAATGTCAACTTATGATTTGATTTATTTTAGTGGGTAGAGTGTTCACTAATGACCCGAGGGACCGGGGTTCAATCCAAGGTCGAGTTGTACCAAAGACTAAAAAAATGGTACTTGATGCCGCCTTGCTTAACACTTAGCATCATAATGTACGGATCAAGGGTAAAGTGGAGCAATCCAGGGAAACGAGAAGCGCCCTCCCCTACACTTCGGTGTTGTAGCAATTGAAAAGGGAGCCTTCGGGTCGCCTTCGACTAAGGTCACCAACTTTAGTTACTATTTATTAGGTTGATACAAACTTTTCCAGAATCAGTGCAAGGGATTTATTAGAAAAGTCTTTGAAGTTCCTCGGCTATTTAGTTCTGCGCATACGTACTCTTTAATCCTCTCATTGGCCTAGTGGGTAAAGTGTTCGCCAATGGTCCGGGAGACCTGGGTTCAATCCCAGATCACGTCATAACAAAGGCTTTTAAAAAATGGTACTTAATGGCTCTTTGCTTAGCACTCATCAATATAAAATACGTATCAAGGGTTAAGTGAAGCAATCCAGGGAGAGGAGTATCGCTCTCCCCTACACCTTGGTGTTGTAGCTATTGAAAAGGGAGCCTTCTGTTCACCCTCGACTACGGTCGCCAACTTTACTTTACTATTATGTTGATTAATGGTTTCAAGCTAACAAAAGAAAGAAGCAAAAGGTACCCCGCACAAACAATTACGGACGCGGACTACGCAGATGACATAGCACTTGTGGAAAATGCCCCCGTCCTAGCCGAATCCCTGCTACGTAGTATGGAACACTGCCGGCATAGGCCTTCATGTCAATACACACAAGATGGAATATATGTGCTTTAATCAAACAGGCGACATCTCCACACTAAACGGTAGCTCTTTGAAACTAGTTGACAAATTCACCTACCACGGAGGCAGTATCTCATCAACCGAGAATGACATCAACACGCGAGTAGCAAAAGCATGGACAGCTATTGATACCTATCGGTCATATGGAAGTCAGACCTGACCGATGAAATAAAACGCAGTTTCTTCCAAGCAGCGGTCGTGTCGATACTGCGATATGGATGCACTACATGAACGCTGACAAAACGTATGGAGATAAAGCTTCATGGTAACTACACAAGAATGCTGCGAGCAATATTGAACAAGCCATGGAAGCAGCACCCCACAAACCAGCAGCTGTACTGCCACTTACCACCCATCACGAAAATTATCCAAGTTAGACGAATCAGACATGCGGGATAATGCTGGAGAAGTAAGGACGAGCTCATAAGCGATGTACTCTTGTGGACCCCTTCACATGGACGATAGAGAAGGGTGGCGAGAAAGGGTCAGGGATATCCGATCTGATAGCGCAACATGATGATGATGATGATTAGGTTGATACAATTATTTCTACCACAACAATTCCCACAGTTTTAAGGAAATCTAAGAATTCTATTTGAAATTTGCTTAACTCTTTATTAGTTATTGATCTCGGTTAGAAAAAGGAAAGAGATTTGAAAAAAAAGGAGGAACACAGAGAGATAGAGAAAAGAAGTATAGATATAATGAGGGTTGTGGGAGAAATATATATATATATATATATATATAAAATTGACCTTGTGTCATATCCTGCCCGAGCGAAGGGGTCGGTAAATATATATATATACATATATATATATATATAGAGAGAGAGAGAGAGAGAGAGAAGTGTTAGATGTGCCGGTTGACCTGTTTACTACCCGCCACAAAAAAAAAAAGACTGCGGAG
This sequence comes from Sepioteuthis lessoniana, assembly GCA_963585895.1. Classification (NCBI taxonomy): domain Eukaryota; kingdom Metazoa; phylum Mollusca; class Cephalopoda; order Myopsida; family Loliginidae; genus Sepioteuthis; species Sepioteuthis lessoniana. The sequence continues at coordinate 58,677,155 of OY757943.1, forward strand.
GGAGTTCCTGTGACGTATTGGCTAACGAGCTGAACTGCAATATCGCAGTAAGCTAGTTTCAACTCCAGTCGAGTAATTTCTTTAACTTTCAGACTAATACTTTAACGAAAGGCATGAACTCCTTTGTCCCGCCATCAATAGGTTAAATAGAACCACTACTGTCCTTTACAAGAATGGCTTTTGAATTAGATAACTCACGAAGGTTCATCTGTCCTTATACAAAGAAACCAAACAAAAAAGGTTACCCACTCACTTCTTTCCTCACTTGCACTTTTAACAAAAGTGCACGCTAATTCCTCCTGAGATCTCAATTAATTCATAGAGGAATACAATTTGCCCGATCCACCAACAGACTCAGTGAATTTATTTCTCAGTAAAAGAGTAAACTGTGACTGTCAATTGTACTTCATTTTTTCTTTCTTGAATATGAACAGACCATTTTGTCTTTCGATGAAATCTCTCAAGCCGACTCCATCTTCATTTTGTCATTATTAACGCGAATGACAATTGACATGTTTGACTGAAAAACCAATATAACAATAAAATTTACCAGTCATCGTAATTCTAATACATCCATTTTTTACAGGCATTAACTTATTATATTATACGTAATCTCTCTCTCTGTCTCTCTCTGTCTCTCTCTCTGTCTCTCTCTCTTTATTTCTCTTTCTCTTTCTTTTTTTTTTTTTCTTATTTCACTATAACTTTCTGTACTTTCCTTCTTTTCCAACTTATTTTACCTTGTTTTCTTACTCCAAGCCTTTCTTTCTTTCTTTCTTTCTTTCTCGTATAAAACTGAGTATGGGGGATGAACAGCGTTTGTTAAAGTTTCCGTCAAGAAAAAGGACATTGTAATGTAAATTGTACGGCTACAAAAACTTTCAATGATGTCATTCGATGACAAAATAAATAATACCTAATAATATCTGTTTTGATTATATAAAGTTCCAACGGA
>OY757943.1:58680609-58753109 GCA_963585895.1 Sepioteuthis lessoniana
CGAACATACATTCAGCAGCTATGTGAGGATACGGGATGTCGTCCTGAAGACCTACCTAGGGCGATGAACGATAGGGAGGAGTGGCGAGAGAGGGTCAGGGATATCCGTGCTACCAGCACGATATGATGATGATGAATTTAAAACTGAATCATGGCTTTATATCATCATCATCATCATCATGTCGCGCTATCAGCACAGATATTCCTGACCCTCTCTCGCCACTCCTTCCTATCGTCCATTGCTTTTGGCAGGTCTTCCGGGCTACATCCAGTATCGGCACAGAGCTGCTGTATGTATGTTCGAGCTGAACGTCCTGCCTTTGCTCGTCCCTGCGAAGGGGTCCACAGGAGGACATCACTTACGAGCTCGTCCCTACTTCTCCAGCAGTGTCCCGCATGTCTGGTTCGTCTAACTTTGATAGTTTTCGTGATAGTAGATGGCCGTAAAGTTGCTGTTTTGTGGGGTGCTGTCTCCAGGACTTGTTCAATATTGCTCGCAGCATTCTCGTTTAATTGCCGTCAAGCTTCTTCTCCATACGTTTTGTTAGCGTCTACTTGGTGCATCCATATAGCAATATCGATACTACCGCTGCTTGGAAGAAAGTGCGCTTATATATATATATATATATATATATATATATAAACTGCCCTCGGTTCCATTTCTGGAGCTATGATTTGCTTATTATTAAATGACATATCAACTTTTTCTGATTATTTAATGCCGAATCCATCCTTTTTAGAAAGACAAGAGTGGTACTCTTTAACCCATAGATGGAAAGATAAGGGGGTTCATACCTTTCCCAAGAGTATTTGTCTGAAAGTAAATGTTTTGGCGCGACTAAAGTTCGAACTCGCTTACTATAATTCCTCAGTACAGCGATTTAACCATTACACCACGGGGACACCCCTCCCTAGATCTATGATTAGTATTGAGTAACCCATTTATCGCACCTACTCTCATGTCTACTCTGACCCGGATCGGTTGTACCTTTTATATTGTCCTTGTATGAGCCAAATCGATCAGCTTTAGATAAATGTTAAACCACATTTGCTCACAAATCATCGATATTTTAACTAACCCCTCCGCATGAGCAGGATGTGACAGAAGGTCAATTTTTTAGTGGAGTTTAATTCAGATTTTCTTTCTCTTTAGAATGGTTACCTAACCAAGGCTAAAGATATCAGTCTGCCCTACTATTTACCCATAACTGGAGGGAGAATAATTAGATTCATACCTTTCCTAAGGATTTTAGTGCTATATAAAATGCGATCAGCCTCGTCCAGGATTCGAACTTGTGTCGTTGTGTCCATTTCCAACGACGCTAACGATTACACCTCCTATATTGTTACTACGTATGGAGTGTTTACCCGATTAAAATAATTGTGAAAATACATTTTTGTTCTGTATATCATTGGAGACGATAATTGTTAAACTGGCTTCAGCCAAAATAACTCTAAAAAGTGGAAAACAGTAAAGCCAAGCAAACACACACACACACACATACACTCTCTCTCTCACACACACACACACACACATATATATATATATATTAAAAAATTTGGATGATAAATCCAAGGTTTTAGCAAAAATAAAATGAAAACAAAAAATTCATACGATATATTTGATAAGTGCCCACGTTCCGGTCAAACCATCATCAGAACTGTTGTTTACAATTTCATATGGAAGATATTTTCAAATAGAAAATGAAAATGAAAAAAGTTATTGCAATCTTTAATGTCATTACTTTTCAATTTCATTCTTAGCTGACGTCACTTTTTTGTATTCGACAATTTAACAAAAAAACGTCTTTAGTCATAGATAAATATAGAAAGAAAATGGGACTTATTGATTTATATCGACATGGTATCTCTCTCCTTCCCTCTCTCTCTCTCTCTCTCTCTCTCTCTCTTTGTATATATATATATATATATACATAGAGAGAGAGAGAGAGAGAGAGAGACAGAGACAGAGACAGAGACCATGTTTATAATAGTGCCTCCTTTTCTCTCTCTCTCTCATTATATATATATATATATGTGTGTGTACAATTCAGATTTGTCTAATGCGTTTCCATCCATGTCGACTCTGAGATTAATTTTCCAATTACACACTTCTAAGTGGAGTTATATCGAACCCAAAATAGTCATAAAGAAAAGCAAGAGGTAATAGTTTCTCCACTATACGCATGACAAAAGAACGACACAACACAGCAATCTTACAGTGAATGAAGGGATAAATTCTCAGGAAAGATTCCAGACAGATATTAAAAAAAGAAAAAAAAAGAAAAAACTGCTATGTCACATATGACTAAGAGATTTTTCCTTCATTTTTTTTTTCTTTTTGGTTTGTTTTTATTATTTATTGTTTTCTTCCTCGCACTCATTTCAATATTTCGTCTACTTTCCATTGATATTATTTTTATTTCTTTCATCATGGCTGCCATCTTCTATGCTTTTGGATTTCAAATTTTGTTCGGCTTCTAAGAAGCTTATTTCTTTCTTCATTTTTCTCTTTACTTCTTTTTATTTTTTTAACAGATTCATCTGGTTTCCTCTTGCATTCATTCATCACCATTGATATCATTATTATCTTACATATTATATTTATTATTATCATTATTATCATTATTATTGTTATTATTATTATTGTTGTTGTTGTTGTTATGTCTATAAGTTCCCTTATCTTATATTTTTTCTTAAATTCACTCAGTTTTCTTTTCCTCTGTCCACTTTTCTTTCTTTCTTTCTTTCTTTTCTTCATTCTGATTGTCCTTTCTTAATTTACCGTTCAAATTTTTCTTTCTTCCTTACTTATTTTCTTTCAATCTCTCTTTCAAATTTTTTTTCAAATTTTCTTTCTTTCTTTCGATTCATATATTTCGTTATATTTTCTTCATTTCTTTATTTATTATCGTTGCTGTGCTTTTCTATCTTTCTTTCTTTCTTTCTTTCTTTCTTTCTTTCTTATTATCACTTTTTCTTATCATACGCCCTTTCTTTCTTTTCCTGTGACACTCGAACTTGTTGAGAGGTAAGCAGACGAAATGAAAAAGGTAAGAGTTGTTCTTTGATAAGGGAATCTTAATTGCTTGATATTATTTAGATAAAGAAAATGATGTTTGGAGACTGAAAAAAATAGGTAAAAATGTTTGCAAATAGATAGGCCATCTGGAATGTTTATGAGAGTTGTCAGAGAAGGGAACGGGTTTGTTTTTGTCTTTATTGGGAATCCTTTTTGAGATGAGGCTTCTTAATCTGAGATTAATTTTATTGCGGGCTTTTGTCCTCATCTTGGTAGTTATTTTTGTTGTTTTTCACACCACGTTTCGGCCAAATTTCACCTCTGGTCGTCTTCTGGAAGGCAGTAATTACTGGGGATACGGTTACAAGACTCAGCATTCCTATCTGAGGTCGCGGTTAATCACCTGAAGAAGGCCAGAGGTGGAATTTGGCCGAAACGTAGTGAGAAGAAACAACAAAAACTGCCAAGATGAGGACAAAAGTCCGCAATAAAATTAATACTTGGATTTGTTTTTATTAAGAGAATGACCGAGTAGTTTTAATAAGGGAATCTTAATTGCTTAGTATTTGGAGAAGTTGAACTTGGAAACAAAAATAAGAACTGGACCCTCTCTGAGATTACCAAAAATGCAAAATGGGTCGCATTAGAAAAGTCTTGGTAGCCGATCTGATAAGGAAATATTGGTTTAATAATCTTTGACAATTATGGAGGTGCCCGTGGTGTAATGGTTATCGTCGTAGGAAATAGACACGGCGCCACGAGTTCAAATCCTGGACGAGACTGATTGCATTTCACATAGCACTAATACCCATGGGAATGGTATGAATCCAATTATTCTCCCTCCAGCTATGGGTAAATAGTTGGGCCTTGGAGAGGCAACTAGTCTAGGAGAAGGAAAACTCTAAATTCAAACTTGTCAAACTCCGCTTAAAAATTGACCTTGTGTCATATCCTGCCCGAGCGGATGGGTTCGTAAATATGATAATCTTTGACAATTCCCCTTTGCCTACGCATTTTGAAAACCAGATTCATGATAAAAAGACTGTTGTAACCGTTCAGGGAGAAGGCCAGGTTGAAGATATAGAGAGTGGGAGGAATACGGGAGTTCTAAGACCGTTATTGATACTAAGTATGGGTGAGGAATACAAATTAAATTCTGTTGGAATTGAGAGATTGGATCAAGCCCTCTGACTACCATAAAGCGACTGGACAATTCTCCAAATCTGAAAAGGCTGTTTTAAAGAAAAATGGGATTGTGAGAAATTGACATTAAGAATGAGTAAATACCATGACCAGCTAACCTCCTCACGCCGGTTGGATAATAGACCCAATATAAGGTGAAAATTTTTGACATCAAAGATATATTCAAGGAAAGGGTTCAGAGAGATGTCAGAGTCGAAAGAAAAGCCGAATAATTGGTCAATAATCGCTCCTCTGGTGGTGTAACGGTTAGCAAGCTAGACTAGCAAACCTACACGAGTGAGTTCGAGTCTCATTGGGTACCCCATTCATTCGGCCTTGTGCCACATCGAAGCAAAGAGCTTCGTAAATTACTAAACTGAGATTTCGTGTTAAACTTTGAATACTAAAGACTTGACTTACTACGAGACCTTTTATAAATGACTTGAATATTTCTGTATCACTCGAACAGGACTGAATGGGAAGGGTTAAAGCCGCATTATACAACAAACGATATGAAATAAATAAAGTTGTTGCATTTCTAACCCGTGTTGTTGGTTGTTTTTTGAGGGGTCTGTATCATAAAATCCTAAGTAGTTTTACATTCTTTCTTTCTTTCTTTCTTTCACTTCATTAACTCTATCTTGCTCCATTTTTTTTTCTTTCTTTCTTACACTCTCTCAACGTTTTCTTTCTTTCTTTCTCGTACTCGCTCCCACACTATTTTCTTTTTTATTTTTCCATTCTTTCTTTCTTTCTTTCTTTCTTTCTTTCTTTCTTTCTTTCTTTCTTTCTTTCTAATCATATATCCTTTCTTTTTCTCTTTCCTTTCAACTTTCTGTCTTTCTTATCATTTCTATCTCCTTCCTTCCTTCCTTCCTTCGTTTTTTAAACCTTCCATTGATTTTTCTTTCTTTTTCGGTTCATATTCCTTCAAATTTTCTTCATTTATTTATTATATATTTATTTCATATCTTCATTCTGCTTTTCTTTCGTTCTTTCTTTCTTTCTTTATCTTTTTTATCTTTTATTTTTCTCGTTCTTTATTTCTTTCTTTCTTTCTTTCTTTATCTTTTGTTGTCTCGTTTTTTCTTCCTTACTTTTTTTTTTGTCTTTTTGTTATCTTTTATTTTTCTTGTTTTTTTCTTTCTTTCTTTTATTCTTTCTTTCTTTTGTTCTTTCTTTCTTTGTCTTTTTGTTATCTTTTATTTTTCTCGTTCTTTCTTTCTTTTTTCTTTTTTGTCTTTTTGGGGTTTTTTTTTTCAATTTTCTTTTTCTCTCTTTCTTTCTTACTTTCTTTCTTTCTTTGTCTTTTTTATTTTACTCGTTCTTTCTTTCTTTCTTTCGTTCTGTCTTTTTTTCGTTCTTTGACTATTTGGTATCTTTTATTTTTCTTGTTCTTTCTTTCTTTCTTTCATTCTTTCTTTCTTTCTTTCTTTCTTGTCTTTTTTATCTTTTATTTTTCTCGTTCATTCTTTCTTTCCTTTTTCTTTTTTTTTGTCTTTTTGTTATCTTTTATTTTTCTCATTCTTTCTTTCTTTTTTTCCCTCTTTCTTTCTTTCTTTGTCTTTTTGTTATATTTTATTTTTCTCGTTCTTTCTTTCTTTCTTTCTTTCTTTCTTTCTTTGTCTTTTTGTTGTCTTTTATTTTTCTCGTTCTTCCTTTCTTTCTTTCCTTCTTTCTTTGTTTCTTTGTCTTTTTGTTATATTTTATTTTTCTCGTTCGTTCGTTTTCTTTCTTTCTTTCTTTCTTTCTTTCTTTCTTTCTTTCTCTCTTTCTTTCTTTGTCTTTTTGTTGTCTTTTATTTTTCTCGTTCTTCCTTTCTTTCTTTCCTTCTTTCTTTGTTTCTTTGTCTTTTTGTTATCTTTTATTTTTCTTGTTCTTTCTTTTCTTTCTTTCTTTCTTTCTTTCTTTCTTTTCAAGCAATACTCTCTGATTTCCTACTCTCTCCACTCTATACATTGACCCTATTATAAAACAGTTTCCAGTCACAGATTCTCAAATCGCCTCAGCAAAATTAATGTGTCCCCCAGATTCAACAACTGATTTGGCATCTTTTTTATTAGATGGCTGATCACCTCTTATTCCGTTTCACTGCTTAGGCAGAAGAAATCAACAAAGAAAATTTCCAACGATAATTCTGCGATAATGCACAAAAAAATCATGTAAAGACGTATTACTTATATTCAGCATTTAGGCAGATAAGAATAAGCAATCTTTATTTATTTATTTATTCATTTATTTATCACTGAACATTTACATTTAAAAATCCTGTCTTCAACTCAATTCGTTCCCCTTTTTATATTTCTTTAGTCTTTCCTTTCTCCAACTTCTTAGAAAATGACGACTTATGAATGATTTCCGATGTATAATAAATATTACTGTTCTGTAAAATAAATGAAGGAAATAATTTGTTACAAGAAACGAAGACGCTTGTACAGAATAGCCCCCCCTGAAAACTTCCGTTAATTCAGTGATAATGTACAAAAAAAAAAATGTTGTACAGAAATGTAATACTTACATTCACCAACGAAGTAAGATTAAGTTTCACTCATTCATTTTCATTTATTTCATTTTATTTCAATTTATTTTTATCCATTCATTTTTATTTATTTATTTATTTATTCATTTTGTGAAGTAGATATGAAATAGATACATGAAGAAAGAATGAGAAAGAATATAAACAAAATAAACAAAAAAAAAAAACAACAAAAAATGTCAATAGGTTTCACAGAAAGAAAAAAAAACAAAGTTAAAAAGAAAGAAAACAATAAGAGAGAAAAAAATTAAAGAGAAAGAATGAGTGTAAGAAAATACCGACATATTCCTTATATATATATATATATATATATATAATATATATATATATATATTCATATATATATATATATATATATATATATATATATATATTCATATATATATATATATATATATATATATAAATTCATATATATATATATATATATATATATATATATATATTCATATATATATATATATACATATAATACATATATAATATATATATATATATATATATATATTATATATATATATATATATTCATATATATATATAATATATATAATATAATATATTCATATAATATATATATATATATATATATATTTCATATATATATATATATATATATATATATATTCATATATATATATATATATATATATATATATATATATATTCATATATATATATATATATATATATATTCATATATATATATATATATATATATATATATATATATATATATATATATATATATTATATATATATATTATATATATATATATATATATATATATTCAATATATATATATTATATATATATATATATATATATATATATATATATATATATATATATATTACTGGCAACAAGGGTTAAGGAGATTCTGTTGAGACAATTTTTCATTTTAAAGCGTATCATCTATCTTCAAAGACAATGTTTGGAAACTGTTTGTATATATATATGTGTCTGTGTGTGTGAGAGAGAGTGGGAGAGATAGAGAGAGAGAGAGAGAGAGAAAGAGAGAAGGATAGTGAAAGAAAGAGAAAGAGTGAAAGAGAAAAAGAGAGAGAGAGAGAGAGTCCAAGAAAGAGAGAGTGAGAGAGAAAGAGAGGGAGAGAGAGATGAATGCATGAGTGAACAAAGGCAACAATTTTTCACTCCATTTTGAAAGGAAGTGACAAATTGTATTTTGAAGATTTTTATCTTACATCTAAAATGAAATGTTGAATTAATCGATTCATTTGGTTAATAATTTAGTCAGAGCATGTTAATGAAAGCTTTTTTGAAGAGTTCAAAGGTAATCTATTATCCACCACAACTAACACACCCTCTTTCTTGCTTGCTTGCTTTCTTTCTTTCTTTCTCGTTCAGTAATCTCCTTTCTTTCTTTCTTTCTTTCTTTCTTTCTCATTCTGTCTTTTTCTTTCTTTCTTTCGTTTTTTCTTTCTCATTCTCTTTCTTTCTTTCTCATTCTGTCTCTTTCTTTCTTTCTTTCTTTCTTTCTTTCTTTCTTTCTTTCTTTCTTTCTTTCTCGTTCAGTAATGTCCTTTTATTCTTTCTTTCTTTCTTATTCTGTCTTTTTCTTTCTGTCTTTTTCTTTCTTTCTTTCGTTTTTTCTTTCTCATTCTCTTTCTTTCTTTCTCATTCTGTCTCTTTCTTTCTTTCTTTCTTTCTTTCTTTCTCTCTTTCTCGTTCAGTAATCTCCTTTCTTTCTTTCTTTCTTTCTTTCTCATTCTGTCTTTTTCTTTCTTTCTTTCGTTCTTTCTTTCTCATTCTCTTTCTCAAATTCACTTACCTAGGAAGCAGCGTCGAATCAACCGAAAAGGACATCGAAACGAGGCTAACGAAAGCATGGACAGCTATCAATAGGCTATCGATTATATGGAAATCAGACCTAAGCGATAAAATGAAACGCAGTTTCTTCCAGGCAGCGGTCACATCGATACTGCTATATGGATGCACTACATGGACGCTAACAAAACGGCTGGAGAAGAAACTAGATGGCAATTACACAAGAATGCTGCGTGCAATCCTGAACAAGTCCTGGCAGCAACACCCCACAAGACACCAACTGTACGGCCACCTGCCCCCTATCACGAAAACTATTCAAGTTAGACGAACCAGACATGCAGGACACTGCTGGAGAAGCAGAGATGAACTCATAAGAGATGTACTCTTATGGATCCCCACACATGGCCGCGCAAAAGCAGGGCGACCAGCTCGAACGTACATTCAGCAGCTATGTGAGGATACAGGGTGTTGTCCTGAAGACCTACCTAGGGCGATGAACGATAGGGAGGAGTGGCGAGAGAGGGTCAGGGATATCCGTGCTACCAGCACGATATGATGATGATGATGATTTCTCATTCTGTCTCTCTCTTTCTTTCTTTCTTTCTTTCTTTCATATTCAGTATTTTTCTTTGTTTCTCATTCAGTATTTTTCTTTCTTTCTTTCTTTCTTTCCCATACTACTCCTTTTTCTTTCTTTCTTTCTTCCTTATACTGTACTTTCTTTCTTTCTTTCTCTTTTCTTTCCTCCTTTTTTTCTTTTTGATACCTACAATGTGAAAATAGAAAGAAAAAGAAGTGGACTAGAGAATACCAGAAAGAAATAATCCAGTGGTCTTTTATAGTATCCTACTAACACACAAAGAGACTGCCGGAAACGAATGATGGAAATACGGGCGGAATCTGCCAAGTTTAAATCCAGCCAACGACTTGTGGAACAAGCAAGAATGAATCTAAAGAAAGGATACTTTTCAGATCTTAAAATTCTGTAAATATAAGGACAGTTAGGTATGAAGAAAGTGATCAACTGGATAACTTTCTAAACAAGCTGAAACTCGATATTTCGGAAGTCATGTGGGCGGGGGTATGTTATTTGGTTATTTCAGTTGATTGCTCTCTAAATTATTCCCACCACAAATACAACACAAAATTTTACAATCGCGCAAAAGAAATGGAATAGAACACAACGAACATTAAACAACAAACAATTTAACAGAATATGAAAACAAATAAAATACATGATGTGTAAATGGCCTTTTGGAAAATAAAGTTTGACAAGAAGAGAATAAATTTGTTTAAAGATGTGTGTATGTTCATGTTAACGAAGTCCGTAAATAAGTCGTTCTTACTTACATTAAGTTTATAGCGGGTTTTATGACTGTGGCGACAGCGTGTCGCGTTGATGAAAGAAAGTTTGTCGGGTTTTTCTTTTGAATATAATTCTCGGCCATTTGATGAGAGTTCATAAACTTTAGTTGAGGAAGGAAAGGAATTTGTCGGAATGTATCGGCTACTGCTTTACTGGCTTAGTGGCTTGTCTTCATTTGAGTGTAAGCTTGTGTCTTGTTCGTCTGGCTTCCTAACTCTGTGTTATTTATATCCTACAGGTGGATCAAAGAATCGTCCTAAAATTTTGGCGCGTAGACATTTATTGACCAATCAGATTTGTATTTTACTATTTTATTTTCGAGCCTAAATATTTTCTGTTAGTTCACTTCCGATCCTAATTTTCGAGGATGTTCTATTCTATGTTTTTAGCAGATTGGTTGAAAAATATAAAAATGTAATTTAAATGCTAATGCGGTTTTGATCCTAAATTTCTTGAATGTTCTTAAGTATGTTTTTATTGCTTATTTCAAAACTAGAAAAAATGTGTATCCTAAAGTCACAACATAATAAAACTCAGCGCCATTTCCACTATAACAAATTGAACACACGAGAAAAATAGATTTTAAAAAAAATTCTGATTGAAGAGAAGAAAGAGTTACCATTACAGAAAATGTGGATAAGACATATCTCAGCAGGAAAAAAAATCACTGTATTGAATAATATAGTTTATGCAGGAACGATGATTACCAGTGAAAAAATTAGCATCCGATAAGGAACCCCAAAAGAAATAGGAAAACGAATGCTAGATGAGAAATGAAACTGGAAGTGTTGTATTTTGACCTTCGACCCGGCCCAAAATGCCATTCAAGGTGATGCACCGGAAGGAAGTGACATTCTGATGGCAGTTATGAGAAGAAATCGTGTGGGCGGAAATTGGCTGATGAAATGGGACTAGCTAAAAAAATCCCATGATACTCTCATAGACTGACGCACCGGAAGAGAGTGACCTCTGAACTGCATGACAGTTATTTCCGCTTGATGACGATTAAACATGCGATTTCAAAGATCGAGTGGGCGATCGAGTGGACGTTGAACTATTATATAGCTCAGTCAAGACAGAAGTCAAGGCAGTTGAGTTCGAGTTCCAGTTGGAGCCGAGTTGTGGTAGGAAAAGCCACACCAGGTCGAAGGGGCTTGGGGCCCTGATGAGTTGAGGTCCAGAGAAGATGCTGATGAGATGCAGTAAAGAAATCCATCACCCAGCAGAGTGGACCCCAGGGCCTCCGGTTGAGCATCAGGAGAAGGAGAAAGACACAACGTTGACGGCCATAAGAGTAGGGGTCAAAATATTACAGTTTATGTTCGGTCTCCAGCTCTCTCTCTCGCACGCAAACCTTGAGTAACCCTTTTCGAACCCTTGCGATAAAGTGAGAGGTACATATTTTCTAAAGAAGTCTTCTTGCGTCTGTTTTATTATTGTGTTGTTATGATGTTGTAGATGAGCATATAACAGAAGAACAAATGCAAAAACGACCAAGACATGCAAAAATACTTTTTTAAAAAAGAACACATGAAGATGTAATGGAAGGAAATAACAGATAATCATAAGAAGAAATAGTTACGTCATGATCAAAGTAACGGTTCCCGCTATCTCATCGAAATTAAGCATCGAAGTGACTGTTCAGTAGTTAGATGGGTGACTAGTTAAGCAACAATAAGAACTGTAAGCAAAACTTAGTGAATCGTATCAAGAAGAAATTGATCAAGTAAGGACCCAACAAGACAAAGAAAATAGATTTTTATCATTAAGGGTTTTCGGACTATTGTCTTCATCTTTATTGTTATTTCCACAACGTTTCGGCCGATATGTCCTCCGGCCTTCTTCAGGTGTTTGTCGAACTCGGAAACCTTCACGGGACTTCGAACTACGTCCTTTATTGAATCCACGGGGGTCACCTATTCTGATGCCTTTAACCATAACCGAGTACAAGTGTTAAGTATTCCTGTATTGTTGCTCGCCTGTAGTCAGGATTGAACCTTTAACCTCCAGATGATTGTCTCCTTAGAAGCTTAAGGAACCAACGCCTATAACCAGTAAGCCAAGTTTCCTGCTAGAATATTCAGAGGGAATTTTTGGGACTTATAAACTTAATGTTCTTACTTGACTAGAATTACTACTATTATGTATGATTTTTTACCTGTGCTCATAAGCTTCTAAGGAGACAGTCATCTGGAGGTTGAAGGTTCAATCCTGACTGCAGGCGAGTAACAATACAGGAATACTTAACACTTGTACCTGGTTATGGCTAACGGAATCAGAACAGGCGACCCCTGTGGATTCAATAAAGGACGTAGTTCGAAGTTCCGTGAAGGTTCCTGAGTTCAACAAACACCTGAAGAAGGCCAGAGGACATATCGGCCGAAACGTTGTGAAAATAACAATAAAGATGAAGACAATATTGCAAAAACCCTTAATGATAAAAATCAACAAGCTTCGTCTCAGAAATTTAGACAACTAAAGAAAATAAATTATTGCAAAACAATGAACGTAGATTATCCGAAAAAGTAAACGGGTAAAACAGGTGGAAAAATAAATAATCAAATATAATAACAGGGACAAGAGCACAATAGAAAGGCCGAATGATTAAAAAATATGAAGAACTAATAATAAGGAATCAAGGAAATCTTAAATCAAGGAAATTTTTAATTCCTAAGTTAGACGAACCAGACTTGCAGGACATTGCTGGAGAAGCAGAGATGAACTCATAAGAGATGTACTCTTATGGATCCCCACACATGGCCGCGCAAAAGCAGGACGACCAGCACGAACGTACATTCTGCAGCTATGTGAGGATACAGGTTGTTGTCCTGAAGACCTACCTAGGGCGATGAACGATAGGGAGGAGTGGCGAGAAAGGGTCAGGGATATCCGTGCTGCCAGCACGATATGATGATAATGATGAAGAGGGACGCCCAAGGGATCAATGGCTTCTAGTTCAAAAGATACACATTTGTTCACGCTAGATTAGCTCAAGAAACATCCCAAAGCCTGACGAGTGTCCGAGATATGGCACTAAAACTGCAACTGGTAGTGAGGCTCCTTTTGGGGAATGTGGAGTACCCCTTCACTGCCATACTATTCCTAGTTCCACTCTGACCTGGAGTGGCACTACCTGTTAGGGTCCAAGTTATTGGTAAAATACAAGTGTTTAACCATCTAAAAGTAAGGAAGTAAAGTTAGTGACCGTAGTCGAGGGCAACTCGAAGGCTCCCTTTTCAATAGCTACTACGCTGAGATGTTAAGGAGGGCGCTACTCCTTTCCCTGGATTGCTCCACTTTACCCTTGATCCATACCTTATAATGCTGAGTGTTAAGCAAGGAGGGATCAAGTACCATTGTTGTATAGCCACATAATAAATATGCATATATATACATATACATGCAGAATACATATTGACGCAATGAATAAAGACGAGCGAAGAATTCTTTTAAAAAAATATACCTCTCACTTTATTTGAAAGGGTTTGTGTGTGAGAGGGAGTTGGAGACCGAACAGAACTGCACATATTGACCCCCACTCTTATGACCATCAGCGTTGTATCTTTCTCGTTCTCCAGGGTTGCTCAACCAGAGGCCTGGGGGCCCAACTTTCTGCTGAGTGCTGGCTTTCTCTACCACAACTTTTCTCTAGCTCATCTGCTCTCCAACTAACTGACTTCATGTCCTCACCGAGTTATATAATAGTTCAACGTCCACCTTCTTGTGGGCGTCACAATTGCACTCATTCAACCCATCCACGGTCAAGGTTATAATTCTGATATTCCTCGACGGGATGCACCTGTTATTTACATAGGTGCATTTCCTATTTTGACAGCCCGGACGGGTCGTAGGTCAATATACAACACTATTTTGATGAGTTTTTGGTATGACTCTATCAGGGATTGAACCGCAGTCCCCCATTATGCAAATGGACCGGTTAGTAATCTACTATTCTTAAAACCAAATCATTAATATCATTGGATTATTAGAAACCATTTAACTGTGTGAAAATAGAACTAATGATGTAAGAGAGCAATATTTTAAACCGGTTAACTGTGTGCAAATAATAAATATCAATATCAAAACCATTTAACAGTGGGTGAACAATGGAGCTCTGGCTCGTTTAAAAATTGTTACTTACAAACCATTCATTTTGAAATTATATAAACAGGATTTGGTAAAAAATAACCCACAAAGATTGACGTGCCCTAAAACACAACCAAGTAAATGCCTACAAGAAGCAATAGGCGTCGAATGGATGATAAAAGAAAGAAAAAATAACTACCGTTATTTAAAAAGACCCCCTCAATAAGGAAACCCCCCAAACAACTACAGATCGATAATGTGTCTTTCAAATGATGTGGATAATCCTAAGCGCACAAATAACAAGTAAAAATATTACTCACTTGAAAACCTCGAGCTGTTTTCAAGCGAGAATAAAGAATGCTGCAACCGAGCAAATTTTTTTCTTTTTTTGGCTGGGGAGACTCGTCATATTTGTTTCTTCCAGGCATCTATTCAGTTCAAGAGCCAGTCTGTCGTTGATGGATCGGCGATTTCCGATTCGGTACAAACAAGCGAAATTGCGCGCGGGAAGACCTAGACATGACTACGGATGGGAACTCTCAAGAGAGAAACTGAATCTCTTGTAATTCATAACATGATAAGAGAATGTGGCAAACTAACACAAAAGGAGTATAAGACTAGATACGACTGGGTAGGAAAGAGGAACCACAAGGAATGGTGCAAGAAATTGAAATTTGGCCATACTATCAAATGGTAGATGCTCAAACCAGAATCCATCCTGGAAAATAAGACGCAAAACATTCTATGGAATTTTGGAGATCCAAACGGATCACCAAATCCCGGCTAGATGACCAGACCTAGTGATGATTAACAAAATAAGAGAACCTGCTGGATAGTGGACTTTGCTGTCTCGTCGGACCACAGAATGAAAACAAAAAAAAGATAAAAGAGAAACAAGTACTGGAACCTTGCCAAAGATCTAAAAAGCTGTGGAACATGAGAGTGACGGTGATACCAACTGTAATTAGAGCACTAGGAACGGTCCTTAAAGGCTTGGTAAGAGAGAGTGAAATTCAAGGATGAGCCGAGATTATGAAAACTACAACATTGTCAAAATCAGTTGGAATACTGAGAAGAGTCCTGGAAACCTAAGGAGACTTGTTGTCACTCAGACTTCCGTGAAAGACCACCAGGCAGCAAATTAGCACAGAAGGAGTATAAAACTAGACATGACCGGTGGGCAAGGTGATCCACTGGGAGCTGTGCAAGAAATTGAAATTTGACCACACGAACAAATGATATATGCACAACTCAGAATCTGTCCTAGAGAATTAGACGCACTAACTCCTCCGGGATTTTCATGTACAAAGGGATCACCTAATTTCGGCCAGTAGACCCGACCAGGGGCGGAGACGGGACTAGTGCTACTCGTGCCCGGCACGACCAATAACTCGGTCAATGTTATTCAAAATGGATTAAAAATCATCCATTAATTTCAAGCAAACATACTTAGTCTGATCTCAATTAAATTACGTATCTATTCAAGTTTCGATAACTAAGTAGCCAAAGGTTCATAAATATATCTGGGAATAATACAACGATGCTGTTTTGAACGGATGGTCTTTGTCCGACCACCGTCAGATTTATTGAACATCCCATAAAATCGGCTATAATGTTGAACACGCGCGAATCCGTGCCGAACACTAGACCCTTATAATAAAAGTAATGTTAGAGAAATCCGTTTTTGGCTGTAGCCAATAGCAAGAGCAACCCAAACATCGTGCTCAAAAATCTTAGCACATGCTGACTGCTGACATACTTATGCTAAACTGAAAAGGGAGAGGGACCGAGAGAGAGTGGGGATAGCAGATTATAGCCGTCCCGACGTCATCATCATCGCTATGGTAAATGTTGGTTAAACGGCGTGTTTTAATTCGTTTTTTCACTAACAGATCTCTATTTCTTTAATGAATGTTGCATATATTACATTCTGTAACTAAAATTTGTTTATTTGAATACATTTTCAACAAATAATCTTTATTTTAAGCGAAATTGAAACTACTAGCTGTATCTGTGTATATTGTCATCAGTTTCTTTATTCTAATAAACATATTTTTCTCGTCATAGTAATGAACATCTTCTCTTTTCTTCTATACTTTTGAAAGGAAAAAAAATTATCTTCTCTACTGTATTAACAAGACTACAAATTATATAGTACCTTCATTGTTTACAAAAAAAAAGTACGTTTGTCAATCTGTGCTATACAATGGAGAATCACGCAGTAGCAACTATGATGACTTACTTTGGGTCCACGGACCACGGGTTGGGAACTGAAGTTGACAGAGGGGGGCACGAGTAGCAAAAAGAGGCTAGAGTCGCCACTGGACCAGACCTTATAATAATCAACAAGAAAAAGAGAACTTGCTGATCTTCCCGACAACAGAGTAAAATTGAAAGAAAGCGAAAAGAAGGATTAAGTACCTCGACTTTGCTAGAGAACTGAAAAAAAAATCTGGAAAATGAAAGTGACGGTTATACCAATTGTAATTGGTGCTCTTTTACAATCACCAAAGGATTTGGTAAAAGGACGAGAAGACTTGGAAATAAGTGGTTGAACGGAAACTATCCAAACTACAGCATTGTTGAGATCGGTCAGAATACTGAGAAGAGTCCTGGAGACTTAAAATGACTTACTGTCACTCAAACTCCTGTGAAAAACCATCGGCTAACGCTGATGTGAAAAACTCTCAACGAGTAATAATAATAATAATAATAATAATCATATCGTGCTGGCAGCACGGATATCCCTGACCCTCTCTCGCCACTCCTCCCTATCGTTCATCGCCCTAGGTAGGTCTTCAGGACAACATCCCGTATCCTCACATAGCTGCTGAATGTACGTTCGTGCTGGTCGTCCTGCTTTTGCGCGGCCATGTGTGGGGATCCATAAGAGTACATCTCTTATGAGTTCATCTCTGCTTCTCCAGCAATGTCCTGCATGTCTGGTTTGCCTAACTTGAATAGTTTTCGTGATAGGGGGCAGGTGGCCGTACAGTTGGTGTCTTGTGGGGTGTTGCTGTCAGGACTTGTTCAGGATTGCACGCAGCATTCTTGTGTAATTGCCATCTAGTTTCTTCTCCAGCCGTTTTGTTAGCGTCCATGTAGTGCATCCATATAGCAGTATCGATGTGACCGCTGCCTGGAAGAAACTGCGTTTCATTTTATCGGTTAGGTCTGATTTCCATATAGTCGATAGCCTATTGATAGCTGTCCATGCTTTCGTTAACCTCGTTTCGATGTCCTTTTCGGTTGATTCGACGCTGCTTCCTAGGTACGTGAATTTGTCTACTAGTTTAAGAGGGGTTCCTTTTAGAGTGGAGATGTCCCCCGTTTGGTTATAGCACATATATTCCGTTTTGTGTGCATTAACATGGAGGCCTATGCTTGCTGCTGCTCGTTCCAAACTATGCAGAAGTGTTTCGGCTTGGTCAGGTGTATTTGCCAGTATCGCTATGTCATCGGCGTAGTCGGCGTCGGTAATTGTTGTTGCGGGGTATCTTCTGCTTCTTTTCTTCGTCAGTTCGAAGCCATTCTCTTTGATTTTGTCAATCGATGTTCTAAGTACGTAGTCTAGACAAATGATAAAGAGATACGGAGCCAGCGTGTCCCCTTGTCGTACTCCTGCTACAATGTCGAAGTATTCTGTGTCTCCATCTGGTGATCGTACTTTTACTTTAGTGTTTCTATAGAGAATCGTTATTGCCGCTACGGTTTCTTTAGGTATGCCGTACGCTAGTAGGATTTGTTCCATCTTTCCTCTGTGAATGGAGTCGAAAGCCTTGGTAAAGTCGACAAATATTAATGTCGCTTGTAGGTTCTTTGCCCGTACACCTTCAAGGATTCTGCGGATGGTTAATATTTGTGAGGTCGTGGATCTATTTCTTCGGAAGCCATTTTGGTTTTTTCTAAGTATGTTGTCGATTTTGGGTTCTATTCGGTTTCGTAGTAGGGCATTGTAGATTTTGGCAGCTATGGATGTAAGTGTTATGCCTCGGTAGTTTTTGGCTAATCCGAGGTCCCCCTTTTTAGGGAAGGGGAGTATGCATCCCTTCGTCCATCTATCTATCGGATTTTGATTGTATACTGCGTTGCAGTGTCGGAGCAGTATGTCGTCGAATTGTCTGGTCTTCCATACTTCTGGGGAATTTCGTCCAGCCCTGCAGCTTTCCTATTTTTAATTTTTCTGAGAACCGAGTCGAGTTCTTCTTGTGTGAACGGTCCAAGTTTAATGTCTAATTGTTTGCTAATTATTCTGGTGATTGGTTCATGCGTTATTTTTGGTGGGTTTCCAAGTAAGTTTTCGAAGTGCTGTTTCCACAGTTTTATTCTTTCTTGTTGGTTTGCTGCTTTAAGTTTTGCTTTGGCTGTGTTCTTTCTTCTGCTCACTTCGTTTATTGTTTGCCAGGCAATTCTAGATTGTCTATCTTCCACCGAGTCTCTAATCTTATCTATCTGATTTTGAATGTATTCTGTCTGTTCCTTTATATATATGCCTGCTAATTGATATTGTGCCGTTTTTAGTTTTAAGGCATTTGTGTTTGTTGGGTTTTTTCGATAGTTTTTGGAGGCTGTTTTCACTAGTGCACGTTTTTCTCTCACCGCTAAAGTTTCCCATGGGACTCTATATTTAGTTTTAATTTTTGTTGGAATGTATTTTGCTGCTGCCTCGAGGTGTGCATTGACGAAATTTTCGTATTCGTCGTTTGGTGTACTTTTTTCCGTCTTTTCTTGTAGTGTTTCGAATCTGTTTCTTAATTCTAATACGTATTTATCTCTTACATCTTTGTTGTTTAATAGGGCCCAGTCATAGTGTTTGGTGGTCGCTGTTCGTTTGTCGTTTTTTCGTAGGCTTAACCATATTTTCGCTGTGACTATTCGATGATCGGTGGACACATCCTCAAAAGAGGAGTATGCCTCGCAATTCAATGCACTATTCTTCCATTTCTTGTTTATAAGGACGTAGTCTATCTGAGCTTTAGTATTGTTTGCGTACGTGTATGTCCATAGTTTGCCCTCTCTTTTTTGGTAGTTTGTATTGAGGCATGCTAATCTATTTTCTATCATGAAATCTGTTAGATGTTGCCCATTTCTATTTGATGTGTTGTGGAGGCTGTATTTGTTGTTTCCGTTTTTCCCGATTTGTGCATTCATGTCTCCGCCAATGACTAACATGTTGTGTTTTGGGATGCTACGCACTAATGAGGATAACTCATCGTAGAAGGTGACTATTTCATTTTCTTCACTAACATTGGTGGGGCTGTAGCATGAGATGATTGTTGCTCTGGGGTTTCCGTTAAATGTAGCTGCCATCATTCTAGGTTGTATTTTCTCAACGCTATTAAGCGTTTTTAGTGCTCTAGGTCCTATAAGCAATCCTACCCCTCCTACTGCGGCGTTGACAGAGTTTTTCCTATTATTATTATTATTATTATTATTTAATTCGTTTATAACAAGTATTCTCAGATCTCCAGAACTCTTTTAATTATTATAGCTGATTTTAAAACTGTTGTGGTCTACCATACAGACCACAACAGTTTTAAAATCAGCTATAATTGAGGAGACTTGCTGTCACTCAGACTCCAGTGAAAAACCATTCGCTAACGCTGATGTGAAAAGCTCTAATGAGTGAATAATAATAATAATAATAATAATAATAATAATAATAATAATAATAATAATAATAATAATAAGTAAATAAATAAATAAAGAGAAATTGCAAAATAGTCGACTTTGCTGTCCCGGCTGACCACAGAATAAAACTGAAAGAATGTGAAAAGAGAGATAAGTACCTTGACCTTGCTAGGAATTGAAAAAACTATGGAACATGAAGGTGACAATTATACCAATTGTAATCGGTACTTTTGGTACAGTTACTAAAGGATTGCTAAAGGGAATGGAGGACTTGGAAGTTGGCGGACGAGTGGAAACCATCCAAATGACAGCATTATTAAAAACGGCCAGAATACTGAGAAGAGTCCTGGAGACTTGAGGAGACTTGCTGTCACTCAAACTCCAGTGAAAGAGCATCAGCTAACGCTGATGTGTAAAACTCTAATGAGTAAATAATAATAATAATAATAATAATAATAATAATAATAATCAATTCATTCTCTGATCTCCTGTTCTCTCGCTCTCTTTTTCAGGTTTCCTGCCGTTTTTTTTTTTTTTTTTCCACCTCTTTTCCTGCTCTCTAGCAAGATCCAGGAACTTGTCTATCGTTCTTTCGTTTTTACTCTCTGGTCCGCTTGAAGAAAGTCCCAGAGAATTTTATGTGTCTCACTTTCTATCACATATTCTGTTTTGGGCATAGACTGTTAATAAGGATAATGAAATTTCAGTCTTTTGCACAGTTCCTAATGGATCACCTTTCGCTTTTTCATGCCTAGTCTTGAATTGCGTTCTTGCAAGTTTAAAAGTAAAAAGGATGATAAAGAAAAAAAAAAAAATACCCTTATCTACCGCCCTCCCCTAAATTTTTTTAAAGGGAATCTGTTTATTTAGAATTCTGAACTATTCACGTGATGCATTGATGATTGTGGCCATTTTGAATTTATTTTTATTTTTGATTCCATTTTCGGTACATATTTTGCTTCAGTCAGTTTAGTTAAGCAAGTTAATTCGACTAACAATTAAAAATTTGCTGACCTTAGTCGAGGGTGACCCGAAGACTCTCCTTTTCATAGCTACTCCACTGAGGTGTAGGGGAGGGTGCTACTCCTTTCACTGGATTGCTTCACTTCACCCTTGATCCTTACATTATAGTGCTGAGTGCTAAGCAAAGCGGCATCAAGTACCATTTTTTGAATCTTTGCTCAACTTTATTTTCTTCAAAATCGTTTCCTTGGAAACCCACATACCAACGAAAAGGTGATTCCAATACTTGGAGATTGACACTGCTTCCACTGAGTTTGTTAATATTAGTCTGATGATTTTCGTCCAGAGTTGCCAACCTGAAAACTAAAACAACAAAGGACACACTTAACTAAACACATTTGTAACGATCCGAGATAAATTACCTGAACATAAATTCTGAGAAGCAAATACGAATTGAATGTTTCCATATTTACCCAACCCCTCCGCTCGAGCAGGATATGACACAAGGTCAACGAATTGAATGTTTCCACTCGTATTCAAGTTCAGAATCGTTCAGCAGATTTTCAGTGTTGCCAACTAAATAGAAAAAAAATAAGAAAAGTTATGTATCTTCTTGAAAGATCCAGTAAATTTTGCTAATGATTTAGTCTAAAAGTACAGAACTAGTAACCCGTAGATCTTCGTCATTATCGTTTAGACACATTTCACATACTCATTCTCTGGTTGCATATGTTTACCCCCGCCCCACAAGCAGGATTCGACACAAAATCAATTTTCAAGCAGAACTTAACAGGTTTTAATTCAAAGTTTTTCTTCTCCTAAATGAGTTACCATACCAATGTGAAAGAGATCAATCTGCCTTACTATTTACCAATAGCTAGACAGAATATTGTTTGATGCATACCTTTCTCAAAGGTATTAGTACTGTATGAAATGCAAACAGCATCGTCTAGAATTTGAGTTCGGATCACCGAGTCTATTTCCTACGACGTTACACCACGAGCGCCACCATATTCTCTGGCTGTATAAAGTCAGATCCCAATGCAATCATTGCTGAAGTCCACCTAGATGGACCTGTTATTTCCGTATTTCTCATAAGCAGATTTTGTAATGACAAAAGAACAAAGAAAGCACCCTCCAGTATGTCCACACATTTAGTGTCCACCTGTGTTTGTCACAAGGAACACGCTGACAGAAAAACAGTCGTCCTGTCAGACGAGTCTTGAAGAGCTCTACCAGGCGCTTTTCTTGTTAGAATCCGGATGAGAGAAAATTCGGTGGGAAAACAGAGAAGGTGGGTATGATTTTTGACACTCAACACATGTTACAGGTCGTTGCGCGGCTTTTCTTCACTCTCCACAACATTAAAATGTTTGTTGTTGATTTACAGTTTTTAATGGCAAGTCAACCTGTCTAAGGTTATTTTATGCGTAAGAGTTAAGGAATCGCGTTCATTGCACGTTCGTATTTATAAGTTTCGTGTAATTGTTTCTTGAAAGGTGTTTTTGGCGGGGTTGCTCACAGGTAAACCGTATACAACTCAAATGGCCTCCTATATACAACATTAATGTTTATGAAAGACATTAAAAAAAACTTTCATTCCTCTGGAGAAATCATACTCTTTCTATTTTATAATCGATCTTTTAAAATTTTCTGTCCCAGCTGACTGAGCTGCGCTCTTAGCCCTACGATACACACATACAGCTTCATGCACATAGACACATATACCATTAAATACATACAGACTGAGTTGCTTGTATCGTAGTCATTATTTTGAATGAAATGACCCATTTCCATAAAAAATGATACATTTTTAACATATCAACTTGACCCAGTAATTGCACACACAAAAAGTACTACCATTCCAGCTCACAGTGGAACTGGGAGTAATGGCAATCAGGAGATATTCCACATTCCCCAGATCTCCAGAATTAGATGCAGTTCAGTGTCATACTTGGGACACCTATTTTAGAGGGGTCTCACGCTTTGCCGGAGATAGAGTCAGCATATTTTAAACCCAGTCGACAAGACAAGACATTTTTGGCTGACAGTGTGGAATAGGGTGATAAAAGCCTTTTTGTGAAGAGCCGATGTATGGGACATGGTGATGAAAACATTTTTATCCTATTTACCAACCCCTCCGCTCGGGCAGGATATGACACAAGGTCAATTTTTAAGCGGAGTTTAACAGGTTTCAATTCAGAGTTTTCCTTCTCCTAGACTAGTTGCCTCACTAAGGCTGAAGAACCTAGTCTGTCCTACTATTTACCCATAGCTGGAGGGAGAATATTTGGATTCATACCTTTCCCAAGGGTATTAGTGCTATGTGAAATGCAATCAGGCTCGTCCAGGATTTGAACTCGTGTTGTCGTGTCCACATCCTGCGACGATAACCATTACACCACGAAAACACCATGAAAACATTTTTATAAGGGACCAATGTATGGAATATGGTAATGAAAGCTTTTTTTTTATTAAGAGCCCGTAGGCTTAGTAAAGAAAATGGAAAAATGGCGAGCCAAATAAGAAATTTTCCTTCTCTTCCGTCACAGTACCCAGATGAACTACAACCTGGCGAACTCCTGGCGAGCGCCCCGGGGCCTGTTCTGGACTTCGGTCCGGAGCGTGGCCCTGGAAAAGGAACAATGGCAGACTTGGGGCCTTTAATTAGGCACCTAGTTTCGTCTAGGCTGGGGTGGGCGAGCTGCATTTTTGTCTCCTTTGTCCCCCATGCACGGCACTAGACCAAGCGTCTAGTTTAAGCCGTTAACTGGCATACGTGCCCGGACCCACATTTCGGTTCGTGAAACTGCTTGCCTCATCAGTCTCACATTGCACTAAGTGAGCCGATGAGCAGCACAGACAAGCAGGGTTCGAGTCTCGGCTCGTTCCCGACCTTCCCCTCCCCTTTATCCCCACTTTAATTGGCCTTCGGGCTTTTGACCTTGTGTCAAGTCGTGTCTGGTGGGAGGCAGCGACAAATATCGGCGAGGTTGATAGAATCGACTAAAGTGGCAAAAATTTCTGGGCTCTCTTTGCCTTCTGTTTTATGTTTTACGCATACTAAATTTGGCAACCTAGTTTCTAACTATACGTCTGTGTCTTTGTATGTCTGTGTTTTTCTTTCTCTCTCTGCCCGGCTGTGTGTCTCTGTCTCCTCTTGCACGATTTGCAGTCTTCGTGTTGCAATTTAAAACGTTTCTCCTCTTACCATATTATTGCAGCCAATGAAATGGTACGGAAAGGGTCGTGTCTTTTCGAAACTTGGGTGATCATTGCTCTTCATAGGTTTCTTGACCCGTTAACCAACTTGTGGGTGGGACTGTGTCCTTTAAGGGGTTAAGACTACCTTCAAAAAGAAGTGTCGTACGTATGACACTAAGCTGCATTCTCCACAGTTTAATTTTTATTCTCCTAGACGGGTAGGCAACTAATCAAATAAGAAAGATATGTCTGCCAAGGTCTATGAAAGGGAAGGAAATATAGATTGACAGTTGCGCCGGTAACAAGTTTCTCTCTGCTACTGATGATTCACACGAGAAGACCAAGGACTAATATAACTTGGTGTAGTAGTACAAATCGGCCGGCCGTCCAGTATCGCCTTTTAACCAACCTCAACCCAAGTGTTGTATTTTTTTAAAAAAAGCCGGCCGCTGGTTCAAGTCCAAACTGTAGAAGTCACAGGCCAAGTCTGCAAATTATTTGAGAACTTGTATTGGTGTCTTTATTTACTTTTTGAAACAATCTTAGAGGCGCCCAAAGCTCTTAGCTCATTAGGATAAATCGAGGAGGCCCTAACAATAGTAATATTGACCAGGACAAAGCTTGAACGCTGGTCAGTTCTCTGCCTCACTCTGTTTAGCTGTGGCATCCTGCTATTCTCTCGACCCGATCACTACCAACGATTTTCCTTGACCTGCTTAAGTACCTACTGCCAATGCTTAATATATGTCGTTTTGGTTTCCGGAAAGGAAAACCGCTTTTCTTGCTTCGGACATCCAACACTAAAAGATTCTTAAAAAATAAGATTCTTGACCGCTGGCTTCTGACCGTATAGCGCTAAAGATATTATAGACATTTAAAAAGTACCCTTTCATTCCGATCTTGAAATCCTCCTTGTTTTATTTTTTATTATCTATCTTTTAAAATTTGCCGACTCAACGTATTTAACTATTCCTTTAATACAGTTATGAACATATATGCATGTATATGCACATATACATACCGGTGCCTTTGGTGGTGTAACGGTTATCGTTGAAGGAAATATGGCAGGTGCCCGGGGTGTAATGGTTATCATCGCAGGATATGGACACGGCGACACGAGTTCAAATCCTGGACCTGACTGATTGCATTTCACATAGCACTAATACCCTTGGGAAAGGTATGAATCCAATTATTCTCCCTCCAGCTATGGGTAACTAGTAGGGCAGACTAGGTTCTTCAGCCTTGGTGAGGCAACTAGTCTAGGAGAAGGAAAACTCTGATTTCAAACCTGTTAAACTCCGCTTAAAAATTGACCTTGTGTCATATCCTGCCCGAGCGGAGGGGTTTGGTAAATATGATCGTTGAAGGAAATAGAATCGGTGATACGAGTTCAAATTCTGGACGAGGCTGTTTTTGTTTCACTTCGCGCTAATGCACTTGGAGAAGGGATCAATCCATCTCTTCTCTCCTCGGGGGTGTCCTCGTGGTGTAATGGTTAAAGCGATGGACTGTGGAATCGTAGTACGTGAGTTCGTACTCCAGTCGCGCTATTACGTTCACTTTCGGGCAAATACCCTTGGCAAAGGTATGAACCCCCTTATCCCCCCAGCAATGGGTTAAATAGTACCACTACTGTTCTTCTAGGAGAACAGATTTGGCATTAAATAATCTACAAAGGTTGCTATGCCATTAAACAAAGAAACCAAACCAAACCATCTTCTCTCCTCTTCCCAAACTATGAGTATATAGTAGAATAAAATGGTCTCCCTAGCCTTGGCATGGCAGCCAGTCTAGGGAAAGGAATACTCTCCATTCAAACCAACTGTACTTAGCTTAAACATCATTTTTTGTCACGTCCTGCTCTGGGCGGAGGGGTTTGGTAAACACCCATACACGCTCACACACAATGGTACTATTTACCAACCCCTCCGCTCGGGAAGGATATGACACAAGGTCAATTTTTAAGCGGAGTTTAACAGGTTTGAATTCAGAGTTTTCCTTCTCCTAGACTAGTTGCCTAACCAAGGCTGAAGAACCTAGTCTGTCCTACTATTTACCCATAGCTGGAGGGAGAATAATTGGATTCATACCTTTCCCAAGGGTATTAGTGCTATGTGAAATGCAATCAGTCTCCTCCAGGGTTTGAACTCGTGTCGCCGTGTTCATTTCCTACGACGATAACGACTACACCACGGGCACCTCTATAAATGGTGAGGCTTCAAACCTGGAAGTTTGGGGAATGTATAGTTCTCCTTCATTGCCATTACTCCCAGGTTTACTCAGACCCGGAGTGATAGTACCTGTTAGGATCCCATCTCCGAGTGAAATAGAACTGTTTAACCGTTTACCCGTGTGTAAATAAATGAATTATGTTCGATTGAATTGTTTGTGTTAAATAGCGATACTTGAGGCAATTTAACGGCGCAAATAAACGAATGATTAAAACTAAAGAGAATTAATGTTAGATCAGAATACTGTTAACTGTTGGTTAGTTGGGTTTTATGGCATATCAACCATTGCAGGTTATTTAACGCCAAATCCATTTTTACGAAAATAGTTCTATTTCAAACAATTCAGTTTAGCATAAGTACGCAGTTTAAATGTAACTACAGTTTAATTGTGAAAAACATTTCTATTTCAAGCTATTCAGTCTAGTCAAGCAGTTCTAATTCAGCTAGTTCAGTTTAGTATAAGTACAGATTTTGTTTACACAGAGTCAAATGTCAAAACAGTTCTATATTAAACACTGTGTAAGCAAATTTTCAATGTCATAAACAGTTCCATTTCAAACCATTCAATTTAGCATAAGCACGCAGTTTAAATGTAAGTACAGTTTAATTGCCAAAAACATTTCTATTTCAAGCTATTCAATTTAGTCAAATAATTCAGTTTAGCATAAGTATGCCGCTAGATCTATTTAACCTATAAATAAAGCCCTATCATGTGCTACCAAGCCGGGCCAGAGTGGACCTGGGATTAATAGCAATGAAGGGTTACTCTGCATTCCCCAAAGCTCCAGTATCACTGGAATCTCACCATCAGATTGTTTAGTATCATATCCTGGACACTCGTTAGGAGGTCTTACCCCTCTGCAGAGAAGCAGTAGGTGTATTCTACTGTCCCAGACAACTGGGCAACATTTAACTGTGTGCAAACAAATGAGCTCTGGATGGTTTAAAATGTTACCCACAAACTATTCGTTTACGAATCTTATATATTTAATGTATATATGTATGAACAAGATTTAGCTTTAAATAATCTATAAGGGTTGATATGCTAAAAAATTTAAGCATCGGCCACTATATCCCCCTGCTACAGATACACTCGCACCAATAGGCATATATGTCACGCCTATAAACATTTATTTTCGAGTAGATATACAAGTACCAACACGTATATGTATTATTCAATCTAAATATGTACAGCAAACGAGACAGACATCAACACGCGACTAGCAAAGGCATGGACAGCGAACTATAGACTATTGGTCGTATGGAAGTCAGACCTGATCGATAAAATGAAGCGCAGTTTCTTTCAAGCAGCGGTCGTATCTATACTGCTTTATGGATGCACTACTTGGACGCTAACAAAACGTATGGAGAAAAAGCTTGACGGCAATTACACGAGAATGTTGCAAGCAATATTGAACACGTCATGGAGACAGCACCCCACAAAACAGCAACTATACGGCCACCTGCCATCCATCACGAAAACTATCCAAGTTAGACGAACCAGACACGCGGGACACTGCTAGAGATGTTGGGACGAACTCATAAGTGATGTACTCCAGTGGAACCCTTCACAGGGACGAGCAAAGGACGTCCAGCTCGAACATACATACAGCAGCTCTGTGACGATACTGGATGTAACCCGGAAGACCTGTCAGGGGCAATGGACGATAGGGAGGGGTGGCGAGAGAGGGTCACAAATATCCGTGCTGATAGCACGACATGAGGATGATGGTTACAGAAGAGCTTATAGCGTCATACTAGCATCTGTGTCGTAGTATGTGTTTCTTGAACAAGGTTGCAGACAATCTCAGATTTCTTTATGGATTCTTGTCCTTCGATTGAGAATCCAACTTTTCCTTCTTCAAGATTGGTTGCTAATAGCCCTGGTATTTCACTCATAATTGGTTCGGTTTCTTTCTTTGATGGCATATCAACCTTTGTAGGTTATTCAATGCCAAAGCCATCATTGTATAAAAATAGTAATGGTACAATATATCTCATAGCTGGTGATATGAAGGGTCGCATCAAGCGAAAAGGACATCGACACGAGGTTAACGAAAGCATCGACAGCTATCAATTGGCTATCGATTATATGGAAATCAGACCTAACCGATAAAATGAAACGCAGTTTCTTCCAGGAAGCGGTCGTATCGATACTGCTATATGGATGCACTACATGGACTCTAACAAAACGGCTGGAGAAGAAGCTAGACGGCAATTACACAACAATGCTGCGAGCAATCTTGAACAAGTCCTGGCGGCAACACCCCACAAGACACCAACTGTACGGCCACCTGCCTCCGATCACGAAAACTATTCAAGTTAGACGAACCAGACATGCAGGACACTGCTGGAGAAGCAGGGACGAACTCATAAGAGATGTACTCTTATGGACCCCCCACACATGGCCGTGCAAAAGCAGGACGACCAGCACGAACATACATTCAGCAACTATGTGAGGATACGGGATGTAGTCCAGAAGACCTGCCAGAGGCGATGAACGATAGGGAAAAGTGGCGAGAGAGGGTCAGGGATATCCGTGCTACCAGCACGACATGATGATGATGATGATTAGTCTGAAAACGAACATAATAGCCCGACTGGAGTTCGAACTCTCAAACTACGACGTCATAGACCAGTACGTTAACCCCAACGCCAAGGTGACTTCACGAACTCATAATTCGAGAGGAAAAGGAATCTATGCATTTATTAAGAGCATCAGTGTAAAATAAAAGCAAAAAAATGGGCCCGGAATTTGAACTCACCTCTCTGATTTCACTTTTCGCGCCAATATCTTTTGCGGCACCCCACTCGCACAACCAACAGACCATATACTCAATTGATATGACACGTGACTCAGAGTTCTTGTAGACATCGGGAGTCGTGCTTAACCCCCGGTAATCCCCATTAAGTACAATGACGAGATAGGGCCAAATGAGGTCTATGTTTTTTGCAGGGTTTTTTTTTTTTGTTGCTGTTTTTGTTCATCGTCGTTTTTAGTTGGTTTGAGGGGAGTGTTTATATGTTGCTTTTTGTGTGTGTGTGTGTGTTTTTTTTTTTGCATGCAAGAGTAGAGCCACACACATTTCCCATGATGGGTGTTTCTAAAAATTACCCACTTTCATCGGCTGTGGTTGCAGGCATCAAGAAATTCCCTGACTCCTGCCTCTTACCCAGATATTTCAATTATCTTTGGGTCGCTAGCTGAGTTAATTTGTGTATATATAACACAACCATGAACTGCGCTTAGAACATAAGACAAACAAGAAAGAAATCTGTTCATTCCTCGTAATTTAATAGCAAGAATTCTTGCATCGGGCAGGATGTGATACAAGGTCAATTTTTAAACGAAATAAATTTGTTTTGAATTCAAAGCTTTCCTTCTTCTGGACTGGTTGCCTCACCAATTCTTAAGGACACAAGCCTGGTAAAGTGCCAGGTGTCTACTAGAGTAGAGATCATATAAAGGTCAGTTGAAGATACTCGGATACCAAAAAAAAACAAACTTTATTCAATTGATGAATATGCTGCGAAACTAGTTCCATTTCCGGTGTTTCTTTTATAGCACATTGAGTCTTTTAAATCGATACAAAAAAATTCCTGACAATGACTTAAGATCGAAACTACTTGAGAATGATAATTAGTTTTTGGTATCCGAGGGTCATCCGCTGATCTTTATATGATCGCTGCTATCGTAGCTCTGAACTTTCCATTTGGGATACATATATATACGAGGTGCCTTCAATAAGTTTCCAGACTTTTTTGTACAGGCATTTAAAATTGTCGTAGACTCTTGTAAATTCACTATGTTATTGCTATACATCATATGAGATGACTGACCAATGTTTATGAACAACTACAGCAGGAATTGGAATACACCCTACTAAAGCCTGATTGTCACAGCTGGTGAATTTCAAAAATGCAATCTAGACGTGAGGACACTTTAGAAGAACGATATGCAACAGAATTCTGTTTTAAACTTGGAAAAGATGCCACAGAAACGTATGGAATGCTTCAGACTGCTTTTCAACCATCTTGCATGAATCGAACATCAGTTTTTGAGTTGCATAAGGAAGCCAGGGAGTCTGTGAGGGATGATGAGAGGTGTGCGAGGAGTAAGGAAATCAATACACCAGAGTTGATTGGCCAAAGGTTTAGGGTTACTATGCTGAGGCTTTAAGGGAGTTTAGGAATAGATTCCTAGGGAAGAGGCCAGCACTCTTCAAATCGGGCCAGTGACATTTCCACCAGGACAATGCACCAGTCAACAACTCCATCCTTGTCACAGACTATTTGACCAAGATAGGCATCAAGACAGTTCGTCACCGTCCCTATAGTCCAAACCTTGCTTTGACTTTTGCTTATTCCCTAAGCTCAGAGGCTGTCGTTATAAGATAATTGAGGAGATGAAAGAGGCCGTGACGAAGGTCATTGACACGCTCACACAAGAGGATTTCCATGGGACCTCTTCCAGAAGTTGTTGGAGCGGTACAACAAGTACATTGCAGCCGGAGGAGTATATTTCGAAGGGGACTAGAGTTTCATATGTGTACTATCAATAAAAGTGCCCATACGAAAAAAGTCTGGAAACTTATTTAATGATCCTTGTATATATATAGGATGTGGAAGCAAAATAGGAACATTCTAGTATAATAATTAACGACTCTATCATAAAATAAGATTAATTCTAATTTAAAAAATAAACAGCCAAAAAAAAAGGGATTGACAAAAAACAATAAATTTACTCAATATGGCCGCCATTTTTTACAATTATTGTATCAACACGGTTTGAAACGATTTACATGCTTTCGAAATAAATTCTTAAGACATTTTATTCCATTCCTCCCCAAAAGTAATCTTTAGCGAACCAATATTTGGGTGGGAAGTTGCATTTGTTTTGTGTTCTAGAATATCCCATTTAGCGTAATCAAGAGAGTTAAGGTCACAGGGCTTGATGGAGGCCATAACAATTATTTCGGAAATTCGGAATCATAGATTCTTCGTCGTTTCTTTTCTTGCTCACTCATATTGGGCTGAATTTTAATAAAAAGAGTGCTTGAATAATAGAGCTAATCATGAAATTTGAGAATTTTTTATTTTTTTCAAAAACAGGATTTATCAGACTAAAATACCGTTCAAAAAATTATTCCATATTTTGCTTCCACACACACACACACGCACACTCACAACACACACACACACACACACATATATATATATATATAATAACTCATGACTCAGAGTTTCACGTCTTCGATCGTTGGGTGAGCTTTTAATGGAATGTATTTTCCAGTATCAAATTCTGTAAGCATCTTGCCGTCTGGAGGTGATTTTAGCGCTTAGTTCTAACATATATATATATATATATATATCATCATCATCATATCGCGCTGGTAGCACGGATATCCCTGACCCTCTCTCGCCACTTTTCCCTATCGTTCATCGCCCTAGGTAGGTCTTCTGGACAACATCCCGTATCCTCACATAGCTACTGAATGTATGTTTGTGCTGGCCGTCCTGCTCCTGCACGGCCATGTGTGGGGGTCCATAAGAGTACATCTCTTATGAGTTCGTCCCTGCTTCTCCAGCAGTGTCCTGCATGTCTGGTTCGTCTAACTTGAATAGTTTTCGTGATAGGGGGCAGGTGGCCGTACAGTTGGTGTCTTGTGGGGTGTTGCCGCCAGGACATATCGGTCATGAAACATAATCTTATGAAAGACTAAAGAGAAATTACGTTGTTATAATAGCTCCAAATATCTTAGGATTTGGTTTGGTTTGGTTTGGTTTACTTTCTTTGATTAATGGCATATCAAATTTTAGGGGTTATTTAATGCCAAAGCCATCCTTGTAAAATCACAGTGGTGGTACAATTTAATCCATACCTGGGAGGATGCATTTTAGGAATTCAAATGCAACCATATACTCGCTCTCCTTTCATATATATATATATATATATATATATATATTTCATATATATATATCATCTACACAATTTTCTCTCTCTCTCTCTCTCTCTCTCACACACACTCTCTCTCTTTTTATATATATATATATATCAATATATCATCTGCGCAATTTTCTCTCTCTCACCTTTCATATATATATATATATATATATATATATATATCATCTACACAATTTTCTCTCTCTTTCTCTCTCTCTCTCTCTCTCTCTCTCTCTCTCTCTTTCCTTTCATATATATATATATCATCTACACAATTTTCTCTCTCTCTCTTTCTCTCTCTCTCTCTTTCTCTCTGTGTCCGCTCTTATGTATATATATATATATATATATGAAGGAAATTAAAGAAGATATATATATATATATATATATATATATATAAACCCTTTCTCACTATAACTTTCTTTCTCTTTCTCTTTCATTTCAACTTTATTCATTTCTTTGTTCCTTTCTTTCCATATGTAAATAACCAAATCTTTCATTATAGGAATTAAGTCAGATTTTTCCCGAAAATTAATGAAATATATCCCACCAAGAATCAATACAAAGGTGACTTATTGTCAAGTCAGGCTTAAAGCACTCATTACTGCTACACCACTCCCTGGTTTTCTAAGTTCCATCAGATGTTCGCGCCGGGTGGATGTTATTGAGCTAACCACTTGATTCCAGGGTGCCTTCTTCCCTAGTCAATACCTCCTTTGTCGAGCTGACTTTATAGCTTGGCGCCTAAAGTGTCTCCATATGTGGAATGCCGAAAGGATCAAGCATTTTTTGTGACTGGGCGCATGAGTCTCGAATTGTGCGTGTCTCTCCACCATAAAATGACCTTGTGTTAAATCTGACCCGGTGAGAGGTTGGACAAATATCAAGCATTGGTTCCCACTTGATCCTAAGAGTGAAACAGCAATGATTTGTCTCTGAACATTGATGGCTGACCACTTGGGAAGAGAGTACCGGGCTAAACTAAGCAGATTTTAATAAAATTAGAAGGGCACCTAATCTTAGTGATAGTTATTTTACTAAGCGTTGCTTAATTTGGGCCTCAGGTCTGCGGTTGCTGCTAATAGCTGATGTTTCTCATCAAAATACTGAACAAGCTTATTATTGCTTAACTTTGGTAATCAGATGGAAACAGGTGGTTTGAGCGTGACCTGACCGCTAAAGGCTGATTTAGTGTTTCAGGACTTAAATCTTTGAGATATTTAGTGTATCGTAATTTTATTTTCTATATATTTACTCAATGTCCTCAGAAAATATTTATTGAAAACCTTTGATGAGCACGATGCATTTAATAAAGGAAATACCCCTACCCCAGGCGTTTTCTTGACCAGAAACTTGAAGTACTTCAAAACCATGACTTCACAAACTTTTCATATGACGCACCCCTTTGTGACCAAATTTAATTCTTATTCACGCCCAAATAAATTAATTGAATATTGTCGACATTTTTTTTTCTTGGTTTCACTTGATGACATGATGAGAAGGATTGATTTTTTAAATGTCGTTTTAAATGCTTTCAGTTTCAATATTAAATGTTTTACAAAATACAGAAAAGTTATTGTAAACAGAACAATGAATCGTTTTGTAACACCCACACCAACAAATACCTGTTAATACTGAAATTACCTTAACAAGTGAAGATTCGGATGTTTTCAGTTAGTGTGGAATTTTTCGTAAATAAGAACTGAATTTGGATTTTATATTTTTTTAAATCTATTACTTTTGATAAGAATTAAAATTTTCGGCATTGTATTTTAATTTTACTTTTTCATCATTTTTATTTTCCTTTTTAAATGTCGGCTTAGTGGGTAGAGTGTTCGCCAATGGTTCGGGAGACTGGGATTCAATCCCAGGTCGGGTCATACCAAAGATTTTTAAAATGGTACTTGATACCTCCTTGCTTAACACTCAGGAATATAAGGTAAGTATAAAGGATAAAGCGGAGAAATCCACACCTTGGTGTAGTATCTATCGAAAAAGGAGCCTGCAGGTCACCCTTGACTACGGTCGCCAACAACAACTTTTTATTCTTTTCATTTAACAATTTTCTTCTTTTCTAAAGACATCTCACAACCGATTATGAAAAGGGATATTTAAAAACTTTGTATTTTACAAATACTATGTTTAAAATATAATTGGTTTTAAATGTTTTCTTTCTTGAAAATATAATTATATGCATCGTGAACGGTGCCAAAAAGATCTGAGGAGATAGTTCCTGTTGCATAGCGGCTAAAATGCTGGACTGAAACTTCACTGTAAGCGAGTCCAAACACTTGTCATACTATAACGTTCACTTTTGGACTAATACCCTTAGGAAAAGCATGAACTTTCTTACCCCCAGCTATGGGTTAAATAGTATTTTACTGTTCTTCTTCGAGAATGGTTTCGGCATTAAATAATCCATGAAAGTTGATATGCGAATTAACAAAGTAACCAAACTATGATCGAGATCTTTTTGATGAGAACCAGATTGTTCATTTATTTAAATGACCCATATATTTTTAACGAGTCCGGTGTGAACGATACATTACCAGTGGTCATCATAGGTTAGTGGCCTTTTTGCAGAGGTGCCCGTGGTGTAATGGTTATCGTCGTAGGAAATGGACACGGCGACACGCGTTCAAATCCTGGACGAGACTGACTGAATTTCACATTGCACTAATACCCTTGAGAAAGGTATGAATCCAATAATTCTCCCTCCAGCTATGGGTAAATAGTAGGGCAGACTAGGTTCTTCAGCCTTGGTGCGGCAACTAGTCTAGGAGAAGGAAAACTCTGAATCCAAACCCGTTAAACTCCGCTTAAAATTGACCTTGTGTCATATCCTACCCGAGCGGAGGGGTTTGGTAAATATGGTTAGTGGCCTTTTTGCTTGAAAGGCTTATAGAATAATTAATAGCTTAGTTCCAGGAGACTTTCCACCGAGATAATACCTGTTTATTGCTTGGCGCTCTAGGTGACCCAAAATGGAAAATACAGAGGAGATCAAACTTTTTTGCGGCAACCATTCGTGAGTCTCGATTCAAAACGACTTCGTCAATTTACTTGGTGTAAAGTTGGATAAATATCCTTTCAGGTAGCACACCTATCCCCTCGCCGAAAAGGCTGAGTTCATTATCCGGTGCCTGAAGGGGCTCCGGAAGAGAAATGCAATTTTTAAAACAACCCAGTAGGAGGCTTACTTCCGGTCGAGCACCCGACATTAAACCAACCTAGTGACACAATTTGGCTTTGAGGGGAATTAAATTTTTGGTATGCTTTGGTTTTATGGCATATCAACCATTGTTGGTTATTTAATGCCAAATCCGGTTTACACACACACACACACACACACACACACACACACACACACACACACACACACACATATATATATATATGATTCGGTTCGGTTGAGTTTTATGCCATATCAACCATTGTAGGTTATTTAATGCCAAATCCATTTTATACATATATATATTAAATATGTATGATTCGGTTTGATGGGATTTTATGGCATATCAACCATTGTAGGTTATTTATTGCTAAATCCTCTTTATACATATATGTTATATATAATTTGTAAACTCATTTTGAAAAAAAAATTTTAAACGAGCCTGAGATCTTTTTTTTTTGCACACAGTTAAATAGTTTTAAGTATTACTATATAACAGTCACAATTTAACATCAGTCATTTGTTTGCACACAGTTTGTTCTATTTGACCCATAGGTAGGACCCTATGAGGTGCTACCACTACGGACCAGAGTAAACCTGGAAGCAATGGCAATAAAGACGGGTACTCCACATTCCCCAAAGCTCCAGCGTTACAGCAGCTTCACCATCAGATGGTTTTGTGTCATATCCAGGACACTTGTTGAGCGAATCTTACTGCTCTGCAGAGATGCAGTCGGTGTATTTTACAGCCACAGCCAACAGGGCTAGGGAATTGGGTAAAGAAATTATTTGTGGCCTTTACACCCAATCAGACATTTTACTCGGTACACAATATCTGACAACTATCAACATGATCCAGCAAATCTTGTTCTGTTATATATATACCAACAAGGAAATTCACCGCCCTCGGTGGACCCCTGTGTTTTTATTCATCCTACAAAGATTTTATTTACCAACAGAGGTCTACATAGACACTTTAAGAAGCTTTCAAATTTTCGACTCATGGGCAACATAACAAGAAATATGACCAGAATGCACACAACGCATTAAAATCGTTAAACACCTGGATTCTCACGAAATTCTGGATTGTATAAGAAGCAAAACGAGGCTGTCTCGATTAAGAAAAAGCTAAATTTGTTTTCAAATCTATTTGGCGTCTGTGTTGTTTTTATTGCCCAAGTAGAAAAAAATGGACGTCAAGCGGACAAAAAAGAAAAAAAAGTGGTCGAGGGAATAAAAAAAATTGAATGAATTCACCATCGACATTTGTTTTGAAAGAAAGCCAATTGGTTTAAATATAAAATATCGAAAGAATAAGAAAAAAATCCATAAAGTGGAGAAGGAAAAAAAGAAGCAAGATTTTTTTAAAAGAGCAAATATGATAGAAAGGAAGAAGAAAAGCTGTCGCTAAACAAATCTGGAATATATATGTTTAATAAGTAAGGTATCCCAAATCATCAGTCTTCATCAATCATCTCAGTGGTTGTGAGAGCGGCTCAAACGTTCCACCAACCCTGTAGCTAAACAAATCAGGAATATATATTTAAGTAAGGTTACAGATGGTCCGTCGTCTTTAATACGGGAGATAGAAAATGCTTGAATGTGTTTGGTAGTATGTAAAGTCCTGTACAAAAGTCCTTTGTTTCAATTCGTTGTGTAATGACATTGGATGAAAGCTTTCTTTTGTCATGAGTGCTACGCCTGATTCATTAGATGCTTCCAGAAGAGAAACTTGTAGAAGTATCCTCACGTATACATACGAACTACCGAATTCTAAACTTGATCAGAATCCGCTCTCGTGAGGATATTAGTCGTAAAATTCAGGTAAAAACAATCTACCTCAAAATCCTGACCTGTCTTCCTGATCTCATGACGGAAAGACACGAAAAATTTTGTTTTTCGTTTTGAGAGAAAAGCTGAACAGTGGTAGCAAACGAAACTGTCAGAAATTGGAAAAGGGGTGAAATTGTTTTAAAATCTGTTAGGCAACTATGTTATTTTTTTTTGGGGGGGGAGGTAAAAAATAAAATAAAAACAGAAAAAGAGAAAAAACAGAAAAAAATGGGTGTCAAGTGGATGGAAAAAAAAAGAATAGAAGGATTAAAAGAAAATAAAAGTTTGAATAAACTCGCCATGGCAATTTGTTTTGAAAGAAAATTAATTAGTTTAAACTGTAAATATAGGGAAAAAATTTGTTTAAATCGAAGAATGAGAAGAAAAAAAAAACTGAAAATATGACGAAAAGAAAAAGTTAAAAAAATATGGTTGAAAAAAAAAAAGAGAAATAAACAACTTTTGAATGTAGGAGAGATGAGTGATAAACAAAATATCCCACCAAGTTTTGTCGCTTTTACCTTGTATTCAGTAGAACAAGATCTTTTGTCAAAAACGAATCGAGAAAGGATCTTTAAATTGTTTTAATTTCAAAATGTTTAATATAAATAGAGAGGTGTGTATAGCTGAGTAGGTTATATATAAAGGTGATGATGTCTTGACGTTTAGCGAGATTTGCTCCAATCTAAAATAAATAATGAAGCCCGTTTCCAAACAAAATGCTTTTGGTGAAACACAGCATTGTGCGAGCGAAAAAGCCTTCATACTCTCTAGATCCATGTGACTATTTCTTGTTTTCTAAATTGAATATATATATATATATATATATATATATATATATATATATCAAGGGTATGGTTTGAGGACATTGACTTCAGTCAAAGAAATGACCGTGGAGCCTCACACCCAATTAAAAGATCAGTTCAAGAGGTGTTTTGATCCATATAAATGTCTCTGTAATGACTTTTGGAAATATCTAAAGAAAATTAAAGTTTCATTGAATGTTCATTTCTGTCTTGGTAAATACAGCGACAGTCTCAACAGTTTTTGAATTCAATTCGTATTTACAATGGAGGCAATGAGTATTTGTACGATAAAAAAAATAAGTACTTCATCTAATAAGTTTATTCTTACACGTTGTACTAACTTCAAGAAATGCATCAAAGAAGAAAAATATGAAGTAAATGTTTCTTTTAAAAGGAGATTCTGTAGCAGTAATTTAAAAAAACCCTTTGATGAAAACCTATCAATCCAGTATCAATATTCCACTGATTATCGATCAGTTCACGCTGAAAGCACCGGTTCCTCCTTAATCTACTAAATTAAACTGTGGTGATTCTAGTTTGCGGGTAAAAAAAATGTTTCACTAGAAAGTATAACGTCTTAGTGTCTTTGGTTTAGAAGAAAATCAACTTTTTATCAAAGACTCGCAGGTTTGTACTTATCTATAAACGATAAGATAGATAGATAGATAGATAGATAGATATGAATAAACAGAGATAGATAGATATGAATAGACTGAGATAGATAGATAGATAGATACCCATGTATGTGTGTGTGTGTGTGTGTGTGTGTGTGTGTGTGTGTGTGTGTGTGTGTGTGTGTGTGTGTTAAGAGTGAAGAATTCTATCAAAATTTTTTAATACTTCTTGTTCTTTGATTTTATTTTTATTCATTTACACAGCCTAGTCGGCTAGGAATGTAGAATATGTTGACTGCATCTCTGCGGAGGGGTAAGAGACACCCTCCCAACGAGTAACCTAATATATGATGTTAAACCATCTGATGGTGAACCTCCAGTTCTGAAGTTTTGGGGGAGGTCCTAACTGCTTCGATGACATGACTCCCACGTCGACTCGGAGAAATAGTACCTGTTAGTGTCCTATCTATTTGTCGAAAAGAACTATTCAATCATTTGATGTACTTGAAACTATCTAACTATGTGCAAACAAAGGATTACTACTTAATAGATTCATTACCGTTCAGTTGCAAGACTTGGAACTATTTATCTGTATGCAAATAGAACTACTAGCATTTGATAGCAATACTTGAAACCACTCAATAGTGGGCAAAGAAAACTTTGGGTTAGATAGAAATACTTCTAACTATTTAACTGTTTGCAAACAACTGTTACCAACAAACTTTTCGCTAACAAATCATTCAATATATATATATATATATATATATATATATATATATATATATATATGGGGGGATGTAAACAGGCTCTATCCTTAAATCATGAAATAACCTACAAGGGTTAATACACCTTCAAAATAAACCAAACCAAACTAATCAACTCTAACTTGTTTAAAAAGTTAACTTTTAACTATTCACCGAAAAATCATTTATATGTATAAAAAGAACGTGGATGACATTAGAATACGACGCAGTAGCTTCATATTATGTGTAGGTGCCTTTAGTGTGTTGGTTAACGTTGCAGAAAATGGACACGGCGACCGAGTCAAATCCTAGACCAGGCTTGTCTGCATTTTATATACCCCTCTTACTCTTAGTAAAGGTATGAATCCAACTATTCCTTCACCCTCCATCTATGGATAAATCGTAGGGCAGACTGGGCTCTTTAACCTTGGTATAGCAACCAGTCGAGGAGAAGGAAAACTCTGAATTCAAACCTGCCAAACTCCGTTCCAAAATTGACCTTCTGTCAAATCTTACCCGTGCAGAAGGGATTAGGTAAATAGATATGTATGTATAAACAAGATTTGACTTTTAATCACCATTAACGGTTGATATGCCAAATGTCCTCAGCTGATCTTCTAATTTACAATGAATTCCATTGTCTTTATCAAGTCAGATACCCAGAAACCCCGATAGACAAATCTAGATTTGAAATTAAATACTTCCTCTGCCTCCAGCCAGTTATTCAACCACAGTGATCTTTTATAAAACTGTTGCCATCTCTCTCTCTCTCTCTATATATATATATATATATCTATAAATATATATATATAAACTGAAAAGGGAATATATAACAATAGCCATACATCGAGCACTCCCATAGATTTATATGAAATCCCTCATATATTCCATACAGGAATAATCCACACCCACAGTCTTCCGACGCCGATTGAATATTACTGATATATATATATATATATATATATATATATATATATATATATATATATGCATGTATATATATATATATATATATATATATATATATATATATATATATATATAGATGGAGGGTGAGCAAAACACGGGTTGAGGAAAAGGCAACAGACTATAACACCACGCAAATTATTTTCGTTTCTTATAGCGAAAATTTCCCTCACTGATATAATTTTAGGACGTGGAGGACATAGAAATACTACGGAGCAGTTTCACATAATATATAAAAAAAAGTAGTTTCAGAGGCGCTTCGACCAACTGAAAATTCGCTGGAAATATGAGTTGAAATGGCAATGAGCTTATTTTTGAGAAAATTAATGTTTCATTCATTAAGTATTTGTGGGGGATGTCCTCGTGGTGTAATGGTTAAAGCGATGAACTTCGGAATCGCAGTACGTGAGTTCGTACTCCAGTCGCGCTATTACGTTCACTTTCGGGCAAATATCCAGCTATGGGTTAAATAGTACCATTACTGTTCTTCTTGGAGAATGGTCTTGGCATTAAATCACCTACAAAGGCTGATATGCCATTAAACAAACAAACCAAACCATTATCTATTTGTCTTAGTAAATACAGCTTCAGTCTCGATACTTTTTGACCTCAGCTCGAATTTTTACGAAAATTAACGTTTCCTTCATTGTTCCTTTCAGTCTTTGTAAATGCAGCTTCAACCTCGATATTTTTAAGCTTACCTCGCATAAATGTAGAATAATATAAACTTTAAGAGAAAACAAAAAATATGGGTCGTTTTCTCTCATAAAATGCAAATTAAAGATTTCGTATTAGAAGTCAAGATCGAGTCATTCACGAGTATTTAACATATTTGGTTTTTATGTGGAAAGATGAAAGAAATAAAAATTAGAATGAAGAAAAAAGAAAAAAAATGAAAAAGTTTCCTCATGCAAATGAGTTAAGTTCACACCGAGTGCCCCAAAATTCTGGCCTTGTGCCAAACAAAGGTAGCTTTGTAAATTACAACTAAAAGAATTAATTGTCTAATAAAAGGTCACAATTATGAGATATTAGGTATAATTGAAAGTTATGATCTTGAATGCAGATTTTCTTGGCAGGCAGACCCTTTTCACTCTGAAGATGTCAAAGACCATAATTCTGGCTTATGTAAAAGCCAAGGACTCCTGTATGCATGAATGAATGGCGTAACACAATCTTCTTTGTGCTCTTTTAAATTCAGTGCCGTAAAAACAAGGAACAAAATCGGAGGGAAAATGAAATAGGAAAAAAAAGAAGAAAAAAATAATTGCAAATAAATAAAAAGATAAATAAAACGGGTACAAAAGGAATAAGAATATAGAAAAAAAAAGAACGAAAAGGTAATCTAAAAGAAAGAAAGAAAAAGAAAGAACTGGTGGAAAGGGTGCAAAGAAAGAAAGAAAGAAAGAACAGGTCGACAGTGTACAAAAAAGAAAGAACAGGTGGAAAGGGTACAAAGAAAGAAAGAAAGAAAGGAAGAAAAAAGAAAGAAAGCTGTTATGGGAAAATAAAGAAAAAAGAAAGAACTTTTATAAAGTCATGAAAAAAAAAGAAGGAATAGTAAAAAAAAAGAAGGTAAAGGGAAAAAAGGAAGTAAACAGTCATTAAGAAAGGAAGAAAGAAAAAAGCAGGCAAGGATAAATAAATAAAAATGAAAGAATGAAGAAAAAGTCATGAAAAACAAAGGAAGGAAAAAAAGAAGGAAGTCATGAACAGTAAGAAAAAACTAAGAAAGAAAGAAAGAAAGAAAGTTATGGGAAAATAAAGAAAAAAGAAAGAACTTTTTAAGAGTCATGAAAAAAAGGAAGGAATAGTCAGAAAAAAGAAAGTAAAAAGAAAATAAAGTGATAAAAAGGTAGTAAACAGTTATTAAATAAGAAAGAAAGAAAGAAAGAAAGAACGTATAGATAAATAAATAAAAAGAATGAAGAAAAAGTCATGAAAAACAAAGGAAGGAAGAAAAGAAGGAAGTCACGAACAGAAAGAAAGAAAGAAAGAAAGAAAGAAAGATAATCTTCATGAAAAAACAAAGAGAATCATTAAGATAGAAAGAAAAATAAAGCATTTGAAAGTGAAGAATAAAACTTCCTGAGTCAATAAAAAAAAAAGAACATAAAGAAGAAAAATTTAAAAAAATAAAAGAAGCTCTGGAAAATTATGAGAATGTTGGCCAGAAGCAGCTCTTTGGCTGGAACTGTGTTTGTAAAAGATCCTTCGACAAACATTAAGACAAATCTCCCCTTATTTTCTTAAACTAGATTCATCCAATGCAGCAGACGATCCTCTCAAGCACAATTGCAACAACAACGATGCAAATGTCAAATACATACTTCAATTCAAGAAAACACACATCACAATATATATATATATATATATATATATATATATATATATATATATATATATATATATATATATATTCAGAGAGAGAGAGAGAGAGAGAGATAAATATAGAGATAAAGAAACAAGGTGCTAATCACAAATTAGGGCGTCTTAAAACTATTAGGTCTATTATTATTTCTCGGTGTACACAAGAAAACAAATCTTATACCCTGATTCCTCTTCAAGGCAGACAAACGACATTTGGCTTTAGGCTCCGAGCTTCTTCTACTGGATTAGTCCCATTCAAGAAAGTATTACTTGTATCTAGTTACTTGGCGGTTGCGAGTTCAATCCCAGGTTCGGGTGGAACAAAAATCATATCCTCTCGTTTAGTGGAAGAGACAAGCGTGAACATCAGAATGAGAGCTGTATATCTGACTAGAATGAATTTGAAATCCCATGTTACCAATTATATCAGACACTTGAGGAAGGTCAGAGGGTACAATGGACGAAATATGTGACGATAACAACTAATAACACTTGTCCAAGTGTACCAGTGTATTTATTATAAAGAAAATTAGTCAAAAATAGTGTTAAAAATAATGTCGATTAGTCAATTATGACTATTACATTTAGAATTATTACGAGCCATGAACAAAGAATGAAAATAGGATGTAATAAAAATTTGTAAAATTTAATTATAATGTCAACGCTTTAAGTAACTGAACTATTAAAACTGAGAAAATGAAGTCAAAATAGAAAATCAAATTGGACTATTAAAACTGAGAAAATGAAATCAGAATAGAAAATCAAATTGAACTATTAAAACTGAGAAAATGAAGTCAAAATAGAAAATCAAATTGAACTATTAAAACTGAGAAAATGAAGTCAGAATAGAAAATCAAATTGAACTATTAAAACTGAGAAAATGAAGTCAGAATAGAAAATCAAATTGACTTGTTTCCCTTTAAGGATATCTTCTTCAGAATTATACATATATTCATTCAATTTATATGATTTGTAAACGCATATTTTTTAGATAACATTATTAAACGAACAAGAGCTCACCTTTTTCAAGTATTTCTATCAAACACTAATAATTTTATTCAATATTAATCATTTGTTTGCACATAATTAACTGATTTCAAATGTTGCTATGTAACAGTAACAATTTAATTTTACATCAGTCATTTGTTTG
Source organism: Sepioteuthis lessoniana (assembly GCA_963585895.1). Classification (NCBI taxonomy): domain Eukaryota; kingdom Metazoa; phylum Mollusca; class Cephalopoda; order Myopsida; family Loliginidae; genus Sepioteuthis; species Sepioteuthis lessoniana. Next base: position 58,724,216 of record OY757943.1, read on the forward strand.
AACACAGTGAAACGGATGTATATATGACATGTAAATGAATAGTTTGGAGATAACTTTATTTTTGAAAAAATGTTTCAGCTAATTTGTTTGCACACAGTTAAATAGTTGCAAGTATTCCTGTCTAATATCAATATTTACAATTAATCAATTGTTTGCACACATCAAAGGGATTTAAAATATAGCTATGTTAAATGGTTACAGTTAAATGGTTCTAAGTATTGCTATGTAAGTAACATGGCGACCGTGGTCGAGGGCGACCTGAAGGCTCCCTTTTCAATAGCTACAACACCAAGGTGTTGAGGAAGGCGCTCCTCCTTTTCTTGGATTGCTCCACTTTATCCTTGATATGTACCTTACATTACAGAGTGTTAAGCAAGGTAGTATTAAGTATCATTTTTGAGTCTTTAGTAGGTTCCAACCAGGGATTAGGAACCCCGGTCTCATGGGCCATTGGCGAACACTCTACCCACTTGACCAATACGCTGGTGTAGCATTAACAATTCAACTTAACATCAGTCATTTGTTTGCACACAGTTAAATGGTCAAACAGTTCTAGTTGATCCATAAATGGGACCCTCGTAGGCACTACCACTTCAGGAGGTGCCCGTGGTGTAGTCGTTATCGTCGGAGGAAATGAACACGGCAACACGAGTTCAAATCCTGGACGAGACTGATTGCATTTCACATAGCACTAATACCCTTGGGAAAGGTATGAATCCAATTATTCTCCCTCCAGCTATGGGTAAATAGTGGGACAGACTAGGTTCTTCAGCCTTGGTTAGGCAACTAGTCTAGGAGAAGGAAAACTCTGAATTCAAACCTGTTAAACTCCGCTTAAAAATTGACCTTGTGTCATATCCTGCCCGAGCGGAGGGGTTGGTAAATAGTACCACTTCAGGTCAGAGTGAACCTGGTAGTAATGGCAATGAAAGGATACTCCACTTTCCCCAAAGCTCCAGGACTGAAGCCTCAAAATCAGATTCAGTTTAGTGTCACATACAGGAAACTTGTTGCGGGAGAAGTCTTACGCATGTGCTGAGATGCAGTCGGTGTATTCTACAGCCCCAGTCGATTGGGCTGAAATAGTATTTGAAGCTAAAGTAGTACAATCAGTTAGTGTTACATTTATCATATTTACCCAACCCCTCCGCTCGGGCAGGATATGACACAAGGTCAATTTTTAAGCGGAATTTAACAGGTTTGAATTCAGAGTTTTCCTTCTCCTAGACTAGTTGCCTCACCAAGGCTGAAGAACCTAGTCTGCCCTACTATTTACCCATAGCTGGAGGGAGAATAATTGGATTCATACCTTTCCCAAGGGTATTAGTGCTATGTGAAAATGCAATCAGTCAGGTCCAGGATTTGAACTCGTGTCGCCGTGTCCATATCCTACGACGATAACAATTACACCACGGGCACCTCCAGTTAGTGTTACATTTATGGGCCAAATAAATCGGTCAAAAATTGTTTGATTAAACTTATTTTTGTGCTGTATTATTACACTGGTAATATTAAATGTAATAGTCTTTGAATTCCTTAGAGCATTGTTTCATCTGAGAAATTCAAGTAAACTATTTAATATCTTTTTGATCATTTTCACACTGATATAAAAAAAAGCATTAATTTAAATAGTTACTTATTTAAAGACGTGCAACTTGTATCTATCAAGAAATAAAAAAATCGCATTAACAGTTTTCAATTGCCATATTTGAAACTATATAAAACTTGTGTCTGGTGTATGACGCTAAACTGCATCCGGCAGTGAGGCTTCTGTTCTAAATTGTATGGACTCATGCCTTCGTTACCTTCGTGGTAAGCTCACCGTGATAAAAAGAGACGAATACAAAACACCACCTGTACGCTCCTGTTCTGGATAGTATGGACTCATGCTTTCGTTACCTTTGTAACCCTCCCACCAAATAGACAATAGTCGTTGAACTACCACTTAGGTTTCAGTCGGACTTCGTGGTAACCTCATCGGGATAAAAAGAAACGAACACAAAACACTGTATGTAGACTCCTGTTCTGGATACTATGAACTCATGTCTTCGCGAACTTTGTAACCCCCCCCCAATAAACTTTGTAACCCCACTTAGGTTTCAGTCGGACTTCGTGGTAACCTCATCGGGATAAAAAGAAACGAACACAAAACACTGTATGTAGACTCCTGTTCTGGATACTATGAACTCATGTCTTCGCTACTTTTGTAACCCCCCCCTCAATAAACTTTGTAACCCCACTTAGGTTTCAGTCGGACTTCGTGTAACCTCATCGGGATAAAAAGAAACGAACACAAAACACTGTATGTAGACTCCTGTTCTGGATACTATGAACTCATATCTTCGCGAACTTTTTAACACCCCCCGCGCCCCCAAATAGACTTTGTGACCCCAATAAAACTGTAATTATATTAAATCCAATTATATTAAACTTCATCTGATGGCAGGATCCAATTCAAGGATTCTGTGGTACAGAGAATGCCTTCATTGCCATTACTCTCATGCCGACTTAGACACGGTGTGTTAGTACCTGATAGGTTCCTATCTCTGGGTCAAACAGACCTGTAAAAAAATTCGACAAGACCAAGTACATACATACATATACAGACACACAGACACACTCAGAAAGAGAGACAGCGAGAGACAGAGAGACAGAGAGAGGGAGACAGACAAACAGACAGACAGAGGGAGACAGACAGACAGACAGACAGAGGGAGACAGAGACCGAAATAGGCCCAGATGCATGTCGATACTTCTACTATAGGAATTAAAGTTTTAATTTAATTTTTTGCAGTGAGCGTGCGAGAGACAGAGAGAGAGAGAGAGAGAAAGGAAATAGAGAGTTTAAAATACCTGTTTTTTTAAGCTTTGCTTATCCTAGTAAAAGGGTTACGAAAGGTATCTACTACATTTAAGTCTTCACCCATAAAAGTTTTGAGCTGGTTCAATGCTGTTTCATTGGGTAATCGAGCAAGAAACATTGACTGTAAGCAGTTTAGAAAATTTATTGATAAAATATGCACCATGAGTAATTTTTAAGCGCAGAACAGAGTTTTTCTTCTCCTAGACTGGTTGCCATACCAAGGTTAAAGAGCCTAGTCTGCCCTACTATTTACCGATTGCAGGGTGGAGAATTGTTGGATTCACGCCTTTCTCTAGGGGATTAACTTTATGTAAAGTGCAAACAGCATCGTCCAGGTTTTGAACTCGGATCGGCTTGTCCATTTCCAATGATAATAATAAAAACACCACCGGCAACTTAGTTGCGAAAGTGATGGATAATATTTCACTTTTTAGGCAATTGATACTGTGGTGAATTTGATCTTCATGTCGTATCTCACATTTGCGGCCTTGTGCCAGACTCAACAATGTTTAGTACAAGTACATATATTCATGTAGCCCTCATGGTGTAATGGTTATCGCCTAAGAAATGAACGCCGTGACCCGTGTTCTGCCAGTGGTAAATAACAAGGCAGACTGAGCACTTTAACTTTTTTGAAAGAAGGAAAACTCTGAATTGACCTTGTGTACATTCCTGCTTGTGCAGAGGGGTTGAGTAAATGGCTTACCATGAATTAGTAGTTAATAAGCTATATTTCTTGTCTATCACTATTATTGTGAATTCGATTCTCACTGGGTGTCATATACTTGCAGCCTTGTCCCAGAGTATGTTTAGCTTAATAAATAGAGAGTGAGTTTTCCATGAAGAAGTGATAAACCAACCAATCTTGCAAATTATTTTTACTACGATGTCCACTAGTTTTGTACGCTTACTGTCCTGGGTATGACACTAAACTGTTTATATATATATATATATATATATATATATTTAGCAACCCCTACGCACGAGCAGGGTGTGGCACAAAGTTAATTTTCAAGTGGCGTCTAACAGGTTTGAATTCACAAACACACACACATACGCACACACGTGCGTTCAATAAGTTTCCAGATTTTTTTTGTACGGGCATTTAAAATTGTCATTGACTCTTGAAAATTGACTATGTTATTGCTATACATCATATGAGGTGACTGACCAATTTTTATGATTTCAGGTGGAAATGAGCTGCTACAACAGGAATTGGAATGCACCCTACAAAAGCCTGATTGTCACAGCTGGTCAATTTCAAAAATGCAATCTGACACTTTAGAAGAATGATATGCAATAAAATTCTGTTTTAAACTTGGAAAAGATTTCACCGAAACGTATGGAATGCTTCAGACTGCTTTCCGACCATCTTGCATGAATCAAGCATCAGTTTTTGAGTGGCATAAGAGATTCAAGGAAGGCAGAAAGTCTGTGAGGGATGATGAGAGGTGTGGAAGGAGTAAGGAAGTCAATACACCAGAGTTGATTGACCAAAGGGTTAGGGTTAGGGTTAAGGTTACTATGTTGAGGTTTTAAGGGAGTTCATGATGAGATTCCATCGGAAGAGACCAGCGCTCTTCAAATCGGGTCAGTGGCATTTCCACCAGGACAATACACCAGTCCACAACTCTATCCTTGTCACAGACTATTTGAGCAAGATGGGCATCAAGACAGTTCCTCAGCCTCCCTATAGTAAGGGCGTTGCTCCCTGTGACTTTTGCTGATTCCCTAAGCTCAGAGGCTGTCGTTATGAAACAATTGAGGAGATGAAAGAGGCTGTGACGAAGGTCATTGACATGCTCACGCAAGAGGACTTCCATGGGGCGTTCCAGAAGTTGTTGGAACGGTACAACAAGTACATTGCAACCGGAGGAGATTACTTCGACGGGGACTTGAGTTTCATGTGTGTACTATCTATAAAAGGGCCCATACGAAAAAAGTCTGGAAACTTATTTAATGATCCTCGTATATATGTCATCCACAGAAAGACTGTTTCGACACGCAAGATGCTTTAAGCTGGGATGGAAACCCGGCTGACTTTAGGTCAGTCGGATATCTTCTCAGCGTAAGCTAAGGAATTTTTTTCACGTATGAGGGTCGTCAAAAAATTCCAAGTCTCACCCAGAAAGAAGATCATAGCTGAACATTTTTGTTGTTGCAACATACTACAACTTCTTATAAAAGTAGAAAAAATTTTACTGTCTAAATTTCTGTACAGATGAAACCTATGTAATAATGAGAGGTGTAAGACATATTTAAAAACTTAAAGTTAAAGTCTAGAACTTTATATATATATATATATATATATATATATATATATATATATATATATATATATATACTAACCCCTCCGCTCGGGCAGGATATGACACAAGGTCAATTTTTTTAAGCTGAGTTTAACAGGTTTGAATTCAGAGTTTTCCTTCTCCTAGACTAGGTGCCTCACCAAGGCTGAAGACCCTAGTCTGCCCTACTATTTACCCATAGCTGGAGGGAGAATAATTGGATTCATACCTTTCCCAAGGGTATTAGTGCTTTGTGAAATGCAATCAGTCTCGTCCAGGATATATATATATATATATATATATATATATATATATATATATATATATGTATATATATATATATATATATATATATATATATATATATATGAAGAAAATTGACATGTAATCCAAATAGAAGTAGGGATTTATAGAGAAACAAAGTCAGTCGACACTATAGCATTTCGGTTCTGCTGAACCATCATCAGGACTGTGAGGGGTTTTATTAGTGATGTTAAGTGTAGATGGATGTATAAAAAGTGTCAAAATATATAAAAATTTGGAAAAGTTGTACAACAAGAAAAGTTGGCTGTTTATGACAAGAAAAATTGGCCGTTTGATCAATGAATCAGCGTTCGTTTCTTTAAAATATATAAATATATATATATATAGTTTGCTTTATTTATTAAAATACTGTGCTCAGTATCAGTGATAGACCATTTATATCAAAGTTAAGAGAGAGTGTCCTCGTGGTGTTATGGTTAAAGTGATGGTCGGCAGAATCGTTGAAAGTGAGTTCGAACTCCAGTCGTGCTATTATGTTCACTTTTGGACAAATGACCTGGGGGAAAGTTTGAACCCCCTTATCCTCCCAGCTATGGTTTAAATAGTACCACTTCTGTTCTTCTGGAAGGATGGATTTGGCATAAAATAACCTACATAAGTTGATATGTCATTAATCAAAAGAAACCAAATCATCTAAGTTAGGATAGTCATATACCGAGTCAAAGGCTCTTGATGACTGTCAGTTTCACGTCTTTGCTATCATCGGACCTTTTATTTGCAGAAACACAGTTAGAGATACAGAATTAAATCTCTGGATCATAAGACGAACATTTCCGCCAAACAGATCATTTACTTTAATGCCGGTGCTAAATTAACTCTAACAGAATTTTTTTTTTTCAAACATGACGAACCCATGAAAAGATAAATGAATATAACACTTCGAAACACTTAACGTACAAAAAAAAATCAACAATAAAATTAAACCATTCAAAAAAACGCGAAATTTCAACACTCAAACATTTAGACTAATTCATTCACTTTCATATTTAAAAAAAAATTTAAATGTTAATTATCAAAAATTCATTTTTTTTAATGATATTGGCAAACCAAGATAAAAACCTAAATGAAGCTGTTTACGTTTCCCTTTGTGCTAATGCCCTTGAAAAAGGCATGAATTTATCTATTATCTTCTCAGCCATGAGTAAATAATATGGCAGACTGGGTTCTTTAGCTAGGTAACCAATCATGAAGAGGGAAAACTCTGAATTCAAACCAGCTTTACTTTACTTAAAAAATTGACCTAGCGTCACATCTTGCCAATGAAGGGGGGATTAGATAAACCCATCTATCTTTACTGTATATGTATTTGGGTATGTAGTCAAATATTACCATGACATGTATCAAAGATGCTTTTTACTGATATAGACCATTCTGTTTTAACAGGACTTATAATACGCCGACTGTAAGACCCCCAAAAAAAGATGGGTCCTTAGTATGACACAAAATTGTATTCTGTGTTCAGGCTTCTATTCAATAACGATGATTATAATGATATAAATTGTTTAACAGTTTTCATTTTTTTTTTTTAGTATAAATAGTTAAAAGGATAAATTAAAATTTTGGATCATAGATGCATTTTATTGTTATCAAAACAGAACACTTATAAATTAAAAGGTCTCATTGTTTTAGCTGAACTTGAGGGGGGGGGGCTAAAGAACACTTACTTCTCACACCACTTTTGACACTTAACAGCCTCCATTGCTACGCCACCAGTTCTGGGTTCCCTGGGGAGTTTGGAGTCACCCCTTTGTTTCTTTTACACCCAGGTTCACTCCCACCCAGAATTGGAGTACCTGTTAGGGTCCCATCTTTGTATCAAATAGATCTTTTTGAAATTATATTGGAAATGATTTTGAACTCTACTAACATAAGTAGGCCGACCGAAGTCGAAGGAGACCCGAAGGCTCCCCTTTTTAATAGCTACTACACCGAGGTGTAGGGGAAGGCACAACTCCTTATCCTGAATTGCTCCACTTACTCTTGATACGTACCTTATAATGCTGAGTGTTAAGCAAGGAGGCATCAAGTACCATTTTTTGAGTCTTTGGTACGACTCAACTCAAGATTGAACCCCCAGTCTCCCGTATCATTAGCGGGTTCTTAATATTGCAACTATGTATAAAGTCTTTATCAGTTTAAATGATTTGAAGATATATTTTCGTGCTGTAAATAATTGGAGATCATTTTAAAACTGACATCAGCGTAGACTTTGCATGTCTAAAACCAACCAACCAGCCAGCCAACCAACCAACCAACCATCAAACCTCTCCAAAAGTCAAACGTTTATGTATATAATGGCTATAGTTGTTTAAAATGAAAATGCTTTCTCCTGTTATGATAATATTTACATAAATTTAACTTTCATTTGTTTTTATTATCGTCTCTGGTTCAAATTTTCAATAGAATTTACAATTAGTATAATTTAGAATATAATAGGAAGTTGTGAATCAAACTATTTTTTTTAAATACAGTTCCCCATATCCGTCTTCATGTACCGGTTTGACAACAAATTGACAACAAACAATTGACAACAAACAATTCTTCCAAAATTAAGTTGTATTTTTCAAAACAAATGTCATTGATCCAAGTTAAGAGACTGTCTCAGTCCCTATTAGAATGTCTAATGTTAACCAGTCAACGTCTGTGTCAACGGAACAGATCACGTGCATTTGCACACACACACACACACACACACACACATACACATAGGACCTTGATGGGCTTGATTCTTTTGGGTCCGATACGGTCATATGGGCACACACACACTGAGGATTTTAATAGGGCTTGAATCTTTTGGGTCCAATGCGGTTATATGGACACACACACACACACACACACACACACAGGATTTTGATAGGGCTCGAATCTTTTGGGTCCGATGCGGTCATATGGACACACACACACTGAGGATTTTGATAGGGCTTGAATCTTTTGGGTCTGATGCGGTCATATGAAAACACTCACACAGAAGATTTTTATTGGGTTGGAATCTTTTGGGTTCAATGTGATCATATGAAGCACACACACACACACACACACACACACACACACACACACACACACACACACACACACAGGGGATTTTAGTGGGGCTCGAATCTTTTAGATCCGATTCGGTCATATGCACACACTCGCACACACACATACACGGAACATTGATAGGGTTCGGATCTTTTGGGTCCGATTCGGTCATATGTATACACACACACACAGAGGATTTTCATAGGGCTTGAATCTTTTGGGTCCGATTCGGTCATATGAAAACAAACAGACACAGACGACTCTTTTCGGGTCCGATGTGGCATTATTAAATATTCCTTTTATAATATCATAATAAACAGAAATAAAAGGTCAAAATTTAGCAGTTAAGTTGAAACAAAAATATATTCTTTGAAAAACGTGAAGTAAAACGTATTCGAGGGTGTAAGTGGGGGAGTGGTTCACATACTGGACTGCGAACGAATTTAAATTATACTCAAGCTATTGCCTTCACTTTTCGAATAAATACCTGCTGGACAGTTATGAACCAATTTCCCCATCTCAAAGTTTAGATTATGCAGTAGTCCTACTACAAGGGTGTCTTTGGCATTAGATAACCCACAAAGTTTAATATGCCATTAAATGAAGGAATGAAACCAAAGTTATTCCTCTCAATCAGGTTGCTTGTTTTTAGAGTTGGTTTTCATGTGCCCAAAATAACTTATCACAATAAAAAAAAAAGTCTATTTTTTCTTCGTGTAACATTATTTTGAACACAGTCAACAAAATCGATCTAAATTGATATTTTGTGGCCGAAAAATGAAACGAATCTATTAAAGTTTGTGAGTTAAAATGATTATTCATAATGGTCCAAGTCCAACCAAAATAAACGGCAGAATTCTTATTTTTTCGAAATAGACTTGAGAGAATAGCTCTTCAGGTTGAGCCCGGAGATGACACTGATATATATATATATATATATATATATATATATATATATATATTATGTCTAGGAATAGAATTAAAAAGAATGATTCATAGAAATTATATAGCATTAATATATTCAAATGGAGTGCTCATTGCACGGCTATTATTATATAATAATATATAAATATATATAATAATATGTTCTAAAAACACATGCAGATCAAATGTATCAATAATAGGTATCTAATATGTTGACCTTTACCCGATATATATATATATTGTCATCCACAGACAGACTGTTTCGTTCTATCAGAACTCTTCAGTGTGGCTAGACACGCAGGACGCTCGAAGCCGGGATCGAAACCCTTCCAACTTTACGTTAGACTATGTTTCAGACCTCTCGGCCACCAAGCCATGTATGAAATTTTTTTTTCATACATATATATAGACTGTAACCCTTATTTCCTGTTTTTCAACCTCAAATTAAACGTGTGAAGTCATCTGATGAGACGAAGAGTATAATAATATTCTTCACCGAAATAAATCTATGATTGCAATTTAACCAGGTTTGAGTTTTCTTCAAATTGCATTATATATATATATCTATGTGTGTGTGTAAACTTTCTTCATATACTAATTAGATGAAGGATTTGAGATTCGCTTCATGGGTAATTGGATAATTAATTTTGGTAATTAAGAGTAAACGAAAAAAAACTTACACGTAATATAACAGATAACGTGAAGAGGTTATTTTCGAAGTTATAAAGAGCGCTGTTCTTGTTGCTACTTAAAACCAAAATATTTTGGTCCGTTCATTGTTTAGTGAGTTAATTTTATACCATATCAACCCTTGGGGGCTATTTTATGCCAAATCATGTTAGTAAATATATATCAAATAGACATGATTTGTTAGCGAATAGTTTGTAGGTCACATTATTTTTAAGCGAGCCAGGGCTCATTTGTTTGCACACAGGGAAAGTTTTTCAAGTATTGCTATTTATTGTTTGCACATAGTTAAATGGTTTCGAGTATTCCTATTCAACACTTACAGCTATATTTGCTCACAGTTAAATGTTTTGAAACAAAGAAAATGATTAAACAGTTCAATAAATGGGACCCTATCTGGTACTATCACTCTGGGTTAGAGTGGACATGGGAGTAATATCAATGAAGGGGCTCTGTACACCACCAAAAGCTTCTGTACTGGAGCCTAACAAACCGATATCTTAATCTCATTTCCAGGACACTCGTTGGAGGGGAGTTTCACTCTTATGCAAGTCTACTACTCTTGCCAACAGGGTAAAAAGATTTTGGAGTGTAAAATATTTGATTTCTTTCTGTCACATTTTAATCTTTTCATTGATGTTCTTAGCGTTTTCTTTTTCTCTAATCTTTTTCTTTCTTTCTGTTACAGTAGCACCATGAGGCAGAAAATGAGGTAAAAGGCTCGACTGATAAAGAAGTTGTCTATTCGCAATAGGTCTTCGTTCCGTCTTTAAACCCTTCTTTGACCCTTTCACCGTGAAACTAAAAACAAAATAGAAAACAACTTCTGTAATCCCTATCACACAGATCAATAATTCGGGCAAATACAGATACAGTGTGTGATTCTTACCTCTGTTCGCCTCAAAGAATGCCCCCTTCGCAAAGTCTAAAATCGCAGCTGTCAGGCAACAAGTGTGTTCTGCTCGGAGAAATGGTAATAAAATGCTCGACCCCTTCTGACCGTGTTACGTGTGTGAGAATGGTTATATGTCCCAACTCTAAGGACACCCGTACCAAACAAGGGGAAAGCTCCCTCCCATACACTTTCTTTCTTTCTTTCTTTATTATGGTGCCTCAAAAGTATTTTCGTTTTTTTAATCTTAACTTCAAATATTTTTCATGTACATATCTTAATCGACGTTAGTCGAGGGTGACCCGAAGGTTCTCTTTTCAATAACTTCTACATCAAGGTGTTGGGGATGGCACAACTCCATTCCCTGGATAGCTCCAATTCCCTTTTGATCCTTACCTTATAATGCTGAATGTTAAGAAAGACGGCGTCAAGTACAATTTTTTGAGTCTTTGGTATGGTTCGACCTGGGATTGAACCCCGGGCTCCCAGACCATTAGGTCAGTGGCCCGGTTATTATTCCATTATTTTACTTGCAAGTTTTTCACACCAGCATTCGCTGATTATCTTTCACTGGAGACTAAGTGACGGCAAGTCTCTTCAGGTTTCCAGGACTCTTCTCAGTATTCTGGCTGATCTTAACGATGTTGTAGTCTGGATGGTCCTAATGTTGATTTGAGTTTATTCCTGTGTTTTGTTTGCTGTCATTTCACAGTGGTCTTTCACTGGTAACTAAGTGACAGCAAGTCTTCTCTAGTTTCCAGGACTCTTCTCAGTATTCTGACTGATCTTAACAGTGCTGTTATTTGGGTTATCTCGATTCATCCTCCGATTTCCAACTTATTATAACCTAACAAAAGATTAATGAATAAGAAATAACCAAAATGGAGGTTGTAAATGAAATGGAAATTATTATAACATTAAACAAATACAAAACTCTTCGAGTGTGAAGAAGGTAACCACTGCTAGTGGTAACTCATATATCAGCAAATTACCCACCCTTACAATAGTGTTTAACGTATTCATGAAGAATCGGACATACCCATTACTGTTCATCGGTAGGGTATATAACACAACTCTTCCGGTCCTCTTTCCAATCTTTTGGGGACTGTTCCAAATGCACCATTCCCAATTGATATCACCGTCACATTCATGTTTGACTGGGGTTGTTTTTTTTTTTAGTTCTCTGGCAAAGTCTAAGCACTTTTCTCTTTTTTGCCTTTTTTGATTTTCACTTTCTAGTTCGTTTGGACGGCAAAGTCCAGTCTACAGGATGCTCTCTCTTTGGCTCTTTTTTTTAAAGTTTAATAATCGATCACTGTCTTGTCTTCTGGTGTTGCTCTGAGTGATTCCAAGTGTATTTCGGCCTTGGGATCTTCTTCGAATCCTTTTTCATTTTATTCATCCATTCTACCTTTTTGTTATTTTCTTTCTCTTCCCATATTTTACTCCAAAATTGTTTTGCTTCCTTTGCATCCGTTTGTTGTTATGTCCTCGTGCATCCACCACTTACAAATTAAAATGCATTATTTTGTTTATATTGCTTGATCCTGTCTCGGTATCTTTTAAGTCTTCCTTCTTTTGCCAATAATTTTTTTATTTATCTCTTCAGGTTGCATTGCAAGGCTTCTCTACAGTTTTGTTTAAGTCTTTTCATCCCCACAGAACCTCCTTTGTTTTTCCTTCATTTGCTGTCTCGCTTGTTGTCGCAATTTCTTTATCTGTCCTTTTATCCTAATTTCCCATCCAGGTTTTGTATTTCTGTTCAGGTTTCTTAGAGGAACAGTGATTTTATCACGGACGAGGTACACTCCAACATAGATTTGCTGGTTTAGTTCAGTAACGTTTTCTGTTGGGTTATTTGGTAATACTTTGTTTACTTTTTCAATTTCTATCTTTACTTGGTTCCTAAGAGATGGTAATGAAGTCTTTTTTCTGTCATGATTTTCTTCATTAACTTTATATCTATTTGTCTTCTCGCGTAAACATTTGTTTTGTGCTGGTCCGGCCCAAATTTCTATTATTCTTTTTCTATAGAATATATGAAATAACAGTGAAGTATATGTTTAATGTTTTCCTTCGTCTATTTTTTCCGTTGATGTCTCTGAGTTGAGTAGTCACTTTGGTTGTTGTCCGTGTACCGAAAATTAGAACAGCCAACATTTGCAGGATGCCAAACGTATCCCCACATAGGCGATCAAGAGAGCACCTGCCGATCATGATACCCAGACTTGTTGTCAAGATCCCGCGTTGAATTACGTTTGGATTTGTCATTTTTCATGGGTTATATATTGTGGCAATAACAGATCCAGGGGTTGATTGTTATCTGTTCTCCTGTCGCATATGTGAATAGGTACTTTTACCAGGAAGACGACACTTAATCGGGTCACAAAAAGTTCAATGGTCACCTATAAAAAAGACACTCTTCATCTTACATCTTCATTCATTACTTTAGCTTGTATTTGGTGTTTGGATTGGCTTATAACAGATATTACCATTAATTTATTTTAAACCGAAAAGTTTTGTGGTATTCGTCAATGTTCGATCTTTTTTTAACATTTCAAGTATTCCGAATTTTTTTACACCATCGCTATCATATACGTTTTGTTTGAATACTTTTTGTTAAAAAGTTCTCGTCACATGACTTAAGAATACGAAGAGGAAAATGCTAATGCTACATTTACGTTCCTTTCCCTCGTTTTTTAATTTTCTTTTTTCTTTTTGCCTCCCCCCCTTTTTTTTTCTTTCCCCCACCATACATACATGCATATAAAAGTAATTTTGAAATTAAAAAGGAAAGCACTGAATATAATTTCGATAATGCAGCAGGGATATTGACCGACAAGTGACAGTTTTTTTGCATCTCAGCGAAGATAAATTTAAAAAATTAGGGGTAAGTTTTTTACATTTTTCTTTTCACTTAAAGAATATTAAAATGTAATTATTATTTTACTTCTTTGAGAGCTTTTCACAAAAGCGTTAGCTGATGGTCTTCCACCGAGGTTTCAATGACAGCAAGTCTCCTCAAGTTTCCAGGACTCTTCTCAGTATCCTGGTCGATCTTGATAATACTGTAGTCTGGAAGGTCTCCACTTGTCTTCTTATTTCTACCAATTACACATTTTTCAAGGAAATCAATTATGATAAGTCCTTTCATATCACAGATAACAATCACCATGGCCCTCTTTACTGCGTCTAAAACTTTCCTTTACCTGTTAGTTTGCGGGTTTCAGCATGATGGAATGACTTTTCGCCCATTTATACACATTTTTTTCCTAAAACAAGTTTCGCCAAACCCATCACACATTCTTCTGAAAATTTCACATGGCTTACCTCACAGCCCCCCCCCAAAAAAAAACTGGACCACTCTTTGATTTATTGCCAGTTTGAATAGATGCAAAACAAATATTTTCGCTATAAACCCTTGGCAAACAATACTGAGTTTATCGAAAAAAAATTCTGATATAAATATATTTTGCTTTTTCAAAAAAAATACCCTCATTCATTGACTGACCTTCCTATATATATATATATATATATATGTATATGTGTGAGTGTGTGTGTGTGTGTGTGTGTGTGTGTCCGAGTGAGTAAAAATTGTTTGTCCAATGAGAGAAAAGTAAATTTTTTAATGAATTGGTCGGCAAATATATATATGGAGTCATAATAAACTTTTAAAAATCAAATTTGAAAGCATATGCGGGTTTATTCATTTTAGAATATTTACTTTTCTCACACTGGACCAACAATAATCTTTATATATATATATATATATATATATATATATATATATATATATTAAGGTCAATATATGTAATAATAATAAATAAATAAACTTAAATACCACATTTGAAAGCATTTGCGGGCCTATTCATTTTAACACACACACACATATACTAGGCAAATAGCACTGTAAGAAAAATTTTACTTTTTCTTATTCCTGGATATGAAATTGATATTTCCAAATTGCTTATGAAGTAAAATGAAAGAAAACCTATTTTTCCCTTCAAACTTTGCTTTTATGACCTTGCAATAAAATTTTCAAATTTACACATTTTCCAGAACATTCCAGGTATGGCCCTGTCAGCTGGGGCTATAGAATACACTGACTGCATCTCTGCTGAGGGGTAAGACTCCCCAAACGAGTGTCCTGACACTTAACAATATGATGGTGAGGCTCCAGTAATACTGGAGCTTTGGGGGTTGCTGAGTACCCCTTTATTACCATTGCTCCCAGATCTACTCTGGCTCGGAGTGGTAGCACCTGATAGGGTCCTATCTATGAGTCAAATAGAACTAAACTGTATTTATGCTAAACTGAATTGCTTGAAATAGAACTGTTTATATGTACAAAATGGTTGATATGCCATAAAACCAAATCAAACCTCACCAAAGATAATTGGTTGCACTACTCTGAGTGATTGTTGACATGGGAGTAATGGCAATGATGAGGCTTCAGAACTGCAGCCTCACTACCAGATGCAGTTTAGTGTCCTACCCAGAGCATCAAGCGCGAGAAATTTTCGTGGATTGTAGTGAAAATAGTCTATCAAGCCAGTTGGTTAATTGTTGCTTTACAAGCAGACGTTCTCTCTTTACTAAGCTGAGCGTAAATTCATACAAGAGTCACTACAATAATAATACTTTTGCCCAATCCCCGGTAAGTAGAAAATTTTTGTTTCCTTTCTTACCTAGTTAGTTGTAAGGTGTGCGTCATTGGCACTGCCATCCAGTCGTTAGTCTCCAAGATCATCCCCGCACCCCCATTATTTTTGTCGCTTCAACATTCTTCCAGTCCCATCTTTATGAAGATCTTTGACTCACATTACTTTTATCCTGGCAACCCATTCCTTGCTGCGCCCCCTCCATGCGTTTCTTTTGTCTCGTTAGCTTAGACCTGCTCTCTACACAGGGATAATCCGGCTAGTTTTCGATCGTCGCTGATATCGGAAAACAGTCGACTCTCCACATCATAGACGTGGAGACGGGAGGATAACCAAACAGGGTTTTTATCTTTGTTTTAGGATTTAATATTTCGGGGGGGGGGAGGTTCTCCCCTGCCTATCATAGTTATTTTGTGCCCGTGGTGTAGTCGTTATCGCCGTAGGAAATGAACACGGCGATACGAGTTCAAATCCTGGACGAGACAGTTTGCATTTCACATTGCACTAATACCCTTGGGAAAGGTATGAATCCAATTATTCTCCCTCCAGCTATGGGTAAATAGTAGGACAGACAGGGTTCTTCAGCCTTGGTTAGGCAACTAGTCTAGGAGAAGGAACACTCTGAATTCAAACCTGTTAAACTCCGCTTAAAAATTGACCTTGTGTCCTATCCTGCCCGAGCGGAGGGGTTGGTTAATAGTATCATAGTTATTTTGTAAATAGGCTCTCATTGTAAATAAATCATTCATTTCACCTGGCTTTTAAGTAGGTTCTCATTGAGCGATTGCAGTATTTTGGTGAATGTTTAGCGCTTGTCGATGCGTGTCTGTCGTATTGTATTATGTGTCTGGGTGGGTGAATGTGGCTAGCTACAGCCCCTTTAGAAAATATAGTCAAGCATGATCGCTCCCCTTGCCTTTCCCCCCGCCCAAAAAAAGTTTGGGGCTTCCTTGTCCCCTGAATTTGTTTAAATCTATTATTTCTTTCAATTTGGAATATAAGCTCGATTTACCTAGCTGAGTGTAAATTCACACAAAGGTTATTGCAATAGTAATAGTTTATAGAAACAGCTTATTGACAGCTGCTTCGTGACAAGCTGTTCATATATATATATATATGTGTGTGTATGTGTGTGCTAAAAATGGCTTAATCTGGCACAAGGCTGAAGATTTGAGATGCTTCGAGAAGATCAAAAGTAAAGTATTGCCCGCTACCTCATCAGCATAAACTGCTTACAGTCCGGCCACAGTTAAACCCCTAGTTTCTGTTCGATTACCGAAGTTAAGTAGAGTTGAAGCAGGTCAGTAATTAGATGGGTGATTATTTAGGAATAACCTAAATAATTGGTTTTTCAGGATTAATGGCAGCGAAAGAACAACTCTAGGTCAGAGGGAACCTGAGAGAAATGTCAACGGAGAATTCCGTACTCCCAAAAGTACAAAAACTGGAGCTTCACTACCAGTGGCTTTTTAGTGTTTTACCCTGGATACACAGTGCTTGAATCATTGAGATATATGATATACAGTGCATTGCATGAGGTTAAACAAATGTTGGGTTTCTTTTTTGAGTAATATGATTTTGATACACTATAGTGTTTTGGTTTGGTTTTTTTTTTTATTTATTTTTTCCGTGTTTGTTCCATGCTGTTAACTCTTAGCTATTTTTACACGATTACCTGTGTGTGGGGGGATTAATTCATGCGTAAATTTTCCACTTTCATTTCTCACAGTCGAATGAGAAATATTTGCTATTCAACAATTGTCTCCGTGTACTTACTCCTCCTAAAACTGATTAAGCATGAGCGAGTGTATATTCTGCTTGTGTGTATATGTGCTTCCATGTATAGGTGCATCTGTTCTCGAAATGCTTTACAAGCATGTGTGTGTAAATGTGCTTCTGGATGCGACTATTTTGTAAGTATGTTTGTGTCAACAAGTATGTGAGCGTCTTCACAAGCATGTGTTTGCATGTGTGTTTGTGTTGCACGGTTGTTCTTTAAGTGCTTGTGTGTCTGCAAGTACATTTGTGTGTGTATTCACAAGAACGTGTGTGTATGCGTCTTTGCACGCCTGTGAGTACCAATCTTATGCAAGTGTGTGTTTCAGTGTTTCAGTGTGTACCTTTGTAGACGGTGTGTACCTTTGTAGACGTGTGTGTGTAAGTGCGCTTTTGAATGCCACCATTCTGAAAGTGTGTCCGTGCGTGTGTTCAATGCGCGTGTCCACAAGTCTTCGTGGGTACGTGTGTTTGAGAGTGTGACTCTTTTGTTCGACTCTTCTGTATATGTATGGTGTATGCGTGGGTCCTCAAGTATGTATGAGTGTATGTGGGCGTGATTGTTTTGTTTTTTTTTTGTTTTGTTTTTATCTGTGTGGATTTCTGTTTGAGCAATCCTACTTAGAAGCCTTACGCTAAAGTCGGTTGTTTCAACACAAAGGAATTCACTTATCTAAGTAATTACACTCAAAGCTCTACTATATTTTGTTTATAGCAGAGTAGGAACATTAGTAGTGCAAGTAGCAAACACAAATTAGCATAATATCTATCCTTCTCTCAAACAGTTGCTAGCATCTTATGTTCTAAATAGAATTTTGTTGTTTCAGAGTAATTCATGATTGATTAAAGGCCTGGTATTTTTCATTCATAAGAATATCATATATTTCATGATCCTAAATCCTTGAGGTGTTTGTGAAGAAGTTGTTAACATCGAAAGAAATGGACTTAGCGATTTAAGATCAAATACTAAAAAAGGCTTTATGCATTTTATGTCACGTTAATGTCCGTGCGAAAGGCATGAATCTATCTTTTCTTTCAGAGGTATACGTAAAATTGTAGGGTAGACTGGGTTCTTCTGTTTTAGTATGGCGATCATTTTAGGAAAAGGTCAATTCAAACCAGCTTTACTCCACTTAAAGAAACGGATTACATATTTAATGACAATGTGTAGATAAATTTAGCAAACATTCGCTGTTATATCTTTTCTGAAAAAATGTTATTACTTTCCGGACACCCTAAAGAATGTTCGCCAATGGCCCGGGAGACCTGGGTTCAATCCTAGGTCGAGTCATACCAAAGACTCAAAAAATAGCATTTGATGTTACCTTGCTTAACACTCAGCATTATAAGGTAAGTATCAAGGGTAAAGTGGAGCAATCCAGGGAAAAGAGTGACGCCCTCCCCCACACCTTGTTAAAGTAGCTATCGAAAAGGGAGCCTTTGGGTCACCCTCGACTACGGTCGCCAACTTTACTACTATATATATATATATGTGTGTGTGTGTGTGTCTGTTGATTCTGTGTTTTAATGGCATACCATCGTTCTTGGGTTATTTAATGCCAAAGCCCTCCTTGTTGAGGAGCAGCCGTCATACTATTTTATCCATAGTTGGAGGGATAAGACGGTTCATACTTTTCTCAAAGGTATTAGCATGATTAGAGTTTGAACTCACTTACTTCAAGGACGCAGTCCAGTACGTTAGCTATTACACCACGGAGACTCCTCTGTCTCTCTCTATACACACACACACACACACACACAGATATATATATATATATATATATATATATATATATATATATATATATATGGTGTATCAAACTAGATGCTACCTATCAATACGATAATTCAAATTGCATCAAGTCATCTTTCGGAGAGAATTTTTCAGACTCCTTCCCACAGAATCTCTCACTGCATCCACATTGTCGGGACATCTTACATTCAACTTCCTGCCAGTTCTAGGATTTTCTGCATTCTTGTTGAGGTTGTTTACATTCCAGTAGCATGAAATTTGAGTACCCATCGATAAATTTGGCTTTTCTAGGGATAATTGATAAAGTTAAACTTCCTGCGAAATTTTGCTTGCACAGTTTTGAATGATCTTGTAATCGAGTTTTAATAGTTGTTATAGTATACTATTTTCAGATCTGAAACAAAAAATGAACACAAGACTATTAGTAGAGTTATTAGCAGTTACATTAGTCCCATGTGTAATTGAGACACCCTATATATTACGACCCATAAGTACATCTCCTCGTAATTTTTTTAATTCACTTTTCTTCTAAACTTAATATGACATGATTTTATCATTTTTGGTAGAAAAATTATACAATTAAAACGGATATTATTCAATAATATTTATTACCAAACTCTACCACACAGAAACTTTAACCAACAATGAAATTGAAAAATATATATAAGTAGTGTATGTTTTCTTTCTGTTTTTTGTATCAGTGACAAAGAAATGATTCTACAATCAAAGAACTGGAGTCTCACCCAAAAATAAACGGGAATCTTGCCCCCCCCTGCAGTCGACGTATTACAAGCCCTGTTGACAGGACGGAAAGGATAGCGAATAAAATTAGTAGGAAGAGAGTGGGAGGGAGAGAGAAAAAAGGAGAACCAGAGGAAGGAGAGATAGAATGATAGAGAGAAGGAGAGAGGGAGGAAAACGATATAGAGAAAAAGATGGAGGGAATATAGTGAAGAAGAAGATCAAGAAGAAGAAGAGACAGATTGAGTAATAGTAAGAGGTGTCGAAGGAACAGTGGAAAATTGAGAGGAGAGTATCAGGAAAGAAGGAAAATTGAGGAGAGAGAAAAAGAGAGTGAGACAGGTGGAAGGTGAGAGAGATAGATTGGAATGGTCAGAGTGAGAGATTCTGAGCTGAGAGTTTCAACGCAATTCATCTTCGTCCATTGATGGGTATTTTCTGATTGCCTGCTGTCTATCGGCTCCAACGTTTGGAAGTTGCATCCTGCCTTAAGCCACACAAATAAGCTCCCCTGAAAGTCTCGTTATGTGCCAGAAATTTATTTGAATTTGCTTGCATCATCTGCTTGATCTCCACCATAATTCATCAACCCATGTCCAAAAGTGAATGTACTCTATTAATTTCGGTTTTGAGTAACAGCTGCAAAGTCGACAGACGAGAGGCGACCTTATCGGGAACATAATACCGGAGGGTCTTTTGTTTAGAGCTTCGGTTTCTCCTGCAACTGCTGGCTCTTGGATAATTATCGGTATAGTATCTTCTTTAGCAATCCAGCTGGTGTACAACTTAATGACATTGTTATTTCACAGTTATATCTCACCGGCAAATCTACTACATCATTTTAGAAACAGTCCATTGAATTCACACGATTGCGTTAAATCTAACAACAGCCTGCTTTTTGAAAAAAAAAATGATGAAAACATATAACAAATATTCTTATTTTAATGGTCAAAATTAAAACTTTGAAAAAGTTTGTGTGTTTTCTATAAAATAATAAAATAATTTCATCTAGGGATGCCAATTTTTATAGTAAAATCACTCGCTGTATATTTTTATAGAAAAATCCTTTGCAATGCATTTTTATAGTAAAATTGTTACGGTAGCACCATGAGGCAAAAAATGAGGTAAAAGGCTCGACTGGTAAAGAAGTTGTCTATTCGCAATGGGTCTTCGTTCCTTTTCTTTACCCTTCTTTAACCGTGAAACAAAAACAAAATAGAAAACAACTTCTGTAATCCCTTTCACACAGATCAATAATTCGGGCAAATACAGATACAGTGTGTGATTCTTACCTCTGTTCGCCTCAAAGAATGCCCCCTTCGCAAAGTCTAAAATCGCAACTGTCAGGCAACACGTGTGTTCTGCTCGAAGAAATGGTAATAAAATGGTCAACCCTTCTAACCATGTCACGTGTGTGACTGGTCGGTGTACAATGGTAATGTGTACCCAACTCTAAAGACGCCCGTACCAAACAAGGGGGAGAGCTCTCTCATTTACAAAAATCATTTTCAATTTATCTCTTTGGTAAAATGATTAAGAATGCATTTTTATTGTAAAATATTTTGCGATGCATCTTTATAACAAAATCATTAGTAATGAATTTATATAATAAAATCATTTACGACACATTTTTATTATAAATTCATTTGCAATGCATTTTTATAGTAAAATCATTCTCAATGTGTTCTTATAGTAAAATGATTACCAAAACATTTTTATTGTACAGTCATTTGCCATTCATTGATATTAGTTATTGGTAAGATGTTTTTTTGAGTTAAGATGCAACTATTAAATTCCATTTGCATATTTATCTATCTGAAACTTTCAACATAAAAATCACTTTCTATGGGAAGAGAAGTCATCTCCTCCAAGTCATATTGTTGCAAGACGTAAATAGGGGGGCGGTCCTCCTCGTGGTGTAATGGTTAAAGCGATGGACTGCGGAATCGTACGTAAGCGAGTTCGTACTCCAGTCACGCTATTATGTTCACTTTCGGACAAATACCCTTGGGAAAGGTATGAACCCTCTAATCCTCCCAGCTATGGGTTAAATAGTACCACAACTACTCTTCTATGAGAATGGCTTTGGCATTAAATAACCTACTAAAGGTTGATATGCCATTAAACAAAGAAACCAAACCAAACCAAACCTTGATATGTCACAATCACTTTCAGACAAATACCCTTGGGAAAGGGATGAACCCCCTTAATCCTCCCAGCTATGGGTTAAATAGTACCACAACTACTCTTCTATGAGAATGGCTTTGGCATTAAATAACCTACTAAAGGTTGATATGCCATTAAACAAAGAAACGAAACCAAACCAAGACGTAAATAAAAATTAAATTTTTGAATTTCAAAGGAAAAAATAGTTAATTATTCGCTCAACTTAAATGATTATTCCTGTTTAATTATACAATAAGAATGAGATTGATATGTAATTCCTAAAACTGGAAAGATAGAATAATTAATATACTATTATCGTATTGCTAGACCTTACAATTTATGTAAAAACAAATATATATAAAACGATAAATCGCTTTTGGGCCAAATTTTAAGATATTTTTGTACAAAAATTTTCCAGAAAAGTTTTACTCGATATTACAAAAAAAGTCTAGGTAGGGGAATGAATCCACAGTAGCAATTGTCGACGATCATGATATTTTTACATATCATCATCATCATCATCATGTCGTGCTATCAGCACGGATATCCCTTACCCTCTCTCGCCACCCCTCCCTATCGTCCATTGCTCCCGGCAGGTCTTCAGGGCTACATCCTGAATCGTCACAGAGCTGCAGTATGTAGGTTCAAGCTGATCGTCCTGCCTTTGCTCGTCCATGTGAAGGGGTCCACAGGAGTACATCACTTATGAGCTCGTCCCTACTTCTCTAGCATTATTCAGCCTGTCTGGTTCGTCTAACTTGGATAGTTTTCGTGATGGGTGGTAGGTGGCTGTACAGCTGCTGCTTTGTTGGGTGTTGCCTCCAGGACTTGTTCAATATTGCTCACAGCATTCTTGTGTAGTTGCCGTCAAGCTTTTTCTCCATCCGTTTAGTTAGTGTTCATGTTGTGCATCCATATAGCAGTATCGACAAGACCACTGCTTGAAAGAAACTGCGCTTCATTTTATCGGTAATGTCTGACTTCCATACGACCGATAGCCAATTGTTAGCTGTCCATGCCTTTGCTAGTCGCGTATCGATGTCTGTCTCTGTTGATGAGACACTGCATCCAAGGTAAGTGAACTTGTCAACTAGTTTCAGAGAGCTACCGTTTAGTGTGGAGATGTCGCCGGTTTGATTAAAGCACATGCATTCCGTCTTGTCTGCGTTGACATGGAGGCCGTTGCCAGCAGCTGATTGTTCCAGACTATGAAGCAGGTGTTGTATAGTCATATGCTACAACTATACACATATATATGCTGAACACAACGACACAATGATAAAGACGAGCGAAGACTTCTTTAAAAAAATATACCTCTCACTTTATTGTAAGGTTTGCCTGTGAGAGGGAGTTGGAGACCGAACAGAACTGCAACATATTGACCCCCACTCTTATAGCCATCAGCGTTGTGTCTTTCTCGTTCTCCTGATGCTCAACCGGAGGCCCGGGGGCTTAGCTTTCTGCTGGGTTTCTCTACCACATCTTGTCACCCACTCATCTGATCTCCAACTCACTGGGGGTCCCGAAGCCCCTTCTGTCGGGTGGTGGCTTTCTCTACCACATCTTGTCTCTAATTCATTTGATCTCCAACTCACTGACTTCCTGTCTTCACTGAGTTATATAATAGTTCAATCGCCCTCTCAATATCTATTCTCATGGCTAGCCAGGCCGGAATATGCCACTTCCGGCGTCTTTGGACTGGCACGTTTGATCGTCATCCAGCGGAAATAACAGTCATGCAGTTCACAGGTCACTCTCTCCGGTGCATCAATTTATGTGTGTACCATGGGTTTTTACCTAGTTCCATATCGTCAGCTAAGCCCGCCTATGCGATTTCTTCTCATAACTGACATCGGAATGTGTCACTTCCTTCCAGTGCATCACTTTGGAATGGCATGTTTGGCCGGGTCGAAGGTCAATATACAACACAGGGATTCGACTTGGGCGGGTGTATTTGCTATGTTATCGGTGTAGTCGACGTCCGTAATTGTTTGTGCGGGGTATCTTATGCTTCTTTCCTTTGCCAGCTTGAAACCGTTTTCTTTCATTAAATCAATTGACGTTCTAAGCACGTAGTCAGGGCAGATGATAAAGAGGTATGAGGCTAATGGGTCTCCTTGCAGAACACCTGCTATAATGTCGAAGTAGTCTGTGTCTCCATCTGGGAAGCGCACTTTTACTTTCGTGTTTCTATATAGCATCATTATGGCTGCGACAGTTTCTTTGGGGAGGCCGTAGACGAGAAGTATTTGCCTCTAGTAGGATAAAATTAATGGTATCTGTATTACTATTGATATTATCAAATAATAATTATTATTATAATAATAAATGGGGAGAAAAACAACTTTTTGTGCGTTTTATACAACTAATAAATAACATCTCACGCGAGAAAATCTGGACGTGGCTAAGAAAAGGAAACTTTAAGAGAGAAACAGAATCTCTTCTAATAGCAGTATAAAACAACGCTATAAGAACCAATCATATGAAAGCAAGAATAGACAAGACGCAACAAAATAGCAAATGTAGGTTATGTCGTGATAGAGACGAAACGATCAATCGCATAATAAGCGAATACAGCAAATTAGCACAGAAGGAATATAAAACTATACACGACTGGGTGGGCAAGGTGATCCACTGGGAGTTGTGCAAGGATTTTAAATTTGACCATACAAACAAATGGTATATGCACAACCCAGCATCTATCCTGGAGAATGACACACACAAACTCCTCTGGGATTTTGACATACAAACGGATCATCTTATCTCGGCAAGACGACCAGACCTTATAATAATCAGCAAAAAAAAGAAAACTCGCAAAATCGTTGACTTTGCTATCCCGGGTGACAGAGAATAAAATTGAAAAAAAATAGAAAGAAGGAGAAATACCTCGACCTTGCTAGGGAATGGAAAAAAACTGTGGAACATGAAAGTGACGTTTACCCATATTTACCAACCCCTCCGCCCGGGCAGGATATGACACAAGGTCAATTTTTAAGCGAAGTTTAACAGGTTTGAATTCAGAGTTTTCCTTCTCCTAGACTAGTTGCCTCGCCAAGGCTGAAGAACCTAGTCTGCCCAACAATTTACCCTTAGCTGGAAGGAAGAATAATTGGATTCATACCTTTCCCAAGGGTATTAGTGCTATGTGAAATGCAATCAGTCTCGTCCAGGATTTGAACTCGTGAAAGTGACGTTTATCCTATCCTATTTACCAACCCCTCCGCTCGGGCAGGATATGACACAAGGTCAATTTTTAAGCGGAGTTTAACAGGTTTTAATTTAGAGTTTTCCTTCTCCTAGACTAGTTGCTTAACCAAGGCTGAAGAACCTAGTCTGTCCTACTATTTACCCATAGCTGGAGGGAGAATAATTGGATTCATACCTTTCCCAAGGGTATTAGTGCTATGTGAAATGCAATCAGTCTCGTCCAGGATTTGAACTCGTGTCGCCGTGTTCATTTCCTACGACGATAACAATTACACCACGGGCACCTCCACGAATAACAATTACACCACGGGTGAAAGTGACGTTTATAGAAGTTGAGAATGGTGCTGTTGGTACAGTCACCAAAGGATTATTAAAAGAACTGGAGGACTTGTTCTCTAGAAATGTCCACACAGTGCTGATAAATGTAAATTTTTGCTGGCTGATCAATTCTGGTGTGTCCATTCGTCGGGCTTCTTAGGAGAACTTGGCTTATAAGATCGTCTTTACTTCTCCAGAATGTTTACTCATCTCATTTGGTTTGGTTTGGTTTGTTTGGTTTTATGGCATATCAACCTTTGTTGGTTATTTAACGCCAAATCCATTTTTATGTAAATAATCTGTGCTATTTAAAACAATTCAGTTTAGTCTAAGTACACAGTTTAATTGTCAAAAACATTTCTATTTCAAACTATTCAAGCAGTTATATGTAACAATGCAGTTAAGTGTAAATACAGTTTTAATGTCGAAAAACAGTTCTATTTCAAATAATTCAGTTAAGCATAAGCACGCTATTTAAATGTAAGTACGGTTTAATTGTCAAAAACATTTCTATTTCAAGTTATTCACTTTACTCAAACAATTCAGTTTAGCATAAGTATGCTGTTAGTTCTTTTTAACCCATAGATAGGGCCCTATCAGGTGCTACCACTCCAGGCCAGAATGGACCTGGGAGCGATGGCAATGAAGGGGTACTCCACATTCCCCAAAGCTACAGCACTGCTGGAACCTCACCATCAGATTGTTTATTGTCATATTCAGGACACTCGTTTGGGGGGTTGTTCTTACCCCTCTGCAGAGGTGCTGTCAGTGTATTCTACACCCCCCCGCTGACTGGGCAAATCTAATTTGCATGATGTGCAAGGTGAGAGGTAAGTGGCAATACACCTATTGTTTTGTGGGGTGCTGCTACTTGAATTTTTTCACAACAACTCGCAGAATTTTTTAATAGTTTCTATCTAAATTTTTTCTCAATGTTTCATTAAAATCCAAGTTTTGCGAGTACAGACAGGTCAACGGCTTGGAAGAATTCCTGTTTCATTCTATCAGAGAGATCAGATTCCACACAGTTGTTGTAGAGCCGTAATACAAACACATAAGCAACTCAAATACACAGGCGATTCCGTTGTTCAGGTACGAACCCTTTATTAATTTCTGACTTTGGTTCTTCGACACGAGGAGAGAGAGACACAATTCTTAAAAGTCTTTCGTATCGTACTATGCTAACAACACCCCCAACGCTCGGCACATCTCGTTGTCCAATCTCAATTTCTCAACACCAGGGTCGGAATTCAACTTTTCAACACCATGGTCGGAATTCAACTTCAGCTGTCTGACAACCCAACTGTTTGTCCACAGTCAACTCCCAACTGACTCTTTTTCAAAATCTTCTCAGGACCATCGCTTCTGGGCATGACGTCATTCACACCCCATTTCTTATCTGGGATTTATTATGACAATTGTGATTGTCATATCCTTTGCGCGCGAGCGTAAACTGTACCCAATGCTATGCCCCTGAAATGAGAGCCGGATATTTCAAAGCCCAACCAAACTGAATGATAAAATATAATTAACGAAAAATGATTAATATAAAAAATCATTCCGTATTTATATAACACAGTCATTAATCTGTCGATAACATTCTATACCTTACCTATGCCTATTTTGACATTATTTTCAGTAGATGAGATATTGCTGCCGAAGTATATGAAACTGGAATATTGAATTTAAGGGTTTGCTATTTACTGAAGAGATAAAACCATCTTGGTTAACTCATGATCTTTGATTTATCTGTGATTAAGTTGAGATTAATGCCCTTTGCTGCCTGTTCCAGTCAATTCAGTAGAGATTCAGCTTGAGCAAATTTATTTGGAAAAAGCGCTTGACATTCTAGGCAGTCGGCATCAGTAATAGTTTCTGCGAGATGTTGTCTGCTTCTCCCCTCCACCCACCTTTTTATTGTGAAACCATTTTACCATGAAAGAAAATAGTAGTCAAATTTACTTCTTGAAGTGATTGATATTGACACGACTTTACATTTTACCGGATTTTTATCCAATCACGAAAATCCACACCTTACTTTCCAATGAACATAACCGATACGTTATGTTAAAAAATAATTACCTGATAAATCACCAAAGCTAAGCAGTGATAATCGATCCTGAAATGGGTGACTATTCAGAAAGAGCAAGTACTGTAAAGACCAAGTACTGTAAGAAAAAGTACTGTAAAGTACTGTCAAAAGCAAATACTGTAAGAAAGAGCAAGTACTGAAAGTAACCTTGAAGTCTGACTAAGCCAAAACTTAGTAAACAACGTACTCATACGGCTGATTTGTGCGCGTGTGCTGCCTAATCCTGACGGGAATTTTAGTCACACAGCATATACACGCTTCATTTGAATTGCAAAAAAAAACATGTCGCCTGTGAATTGTCATAAAATGAACTTGAGTAATCCAACTTGAACTTGATATAGGTTTGTTTGATTGTTTTATCTATAGATGTATACTTATAGGATGATCCACAGCAATAAACATACACATACACACACACACACGTGTACACAACGAACAAATACATACGCACACTCATACACACATATGAAATGGATAAAAAAATTAAGAAAGAAAGAAAGAAATAGAGAAGAAAGAAAGAAAGAAAGAAAAAAAAAGAGTGATGTGAGAAATAGATATAAGTGTTAAGAAAGAAAGAAAGAAAGAAAGATAGAAAGAAAGAAAGAAAGAAAGAAAGGAGAGAAAGAAAGAAAGAAAGAAAGAAAAGAAAAGAAAAGAAAAGGGTGTGAGTGAGAAATGGAGAAAAGTGTTAAGAAAGAAAGAAAGAAAGAAAGGAAAGAAAGAAAGGAAAGAAAGAAAGAAAGGAGAGAAAGAAAGAAAGAAAGAAAAGAAAAGAAAAGAAAAGAAAAGGGTGTGAGTGAGAAATGGAGAAAAGTGTTAAGAAAGAAAGAAAGAAAGGAAAGAAAGAAAAGAAAGAAAGAAAGAAAGAAAGAAAGGAAAGAAAGAAAGAAAGAAAGAAAGAAAGAAAAGAAAAGAAAAGAAAAGAAAAGGGTGTGAGTGAGAAATGGAGAAAAGTGTTAAGAAAGAAAGAAAAAAAGGAAAGAAAGAAAGAAAGAAAGAAAAAAAGAAAGAAAGGAAAGAAAGAAAGAAAGAAAGAAAGAAAAGAAAAGAAAAGAAAAGAAAAGGGTGTGAGTGAGAAATGGATAAAAGTGTTAAGAAAGAAAGAAAGGAAAGAAAGAAAGGAAAGAAAGAAAGAAAGAAAGGAAAGAAAGAAAGAAAGGAAAGAAAGAAAGGAAAGAAAGA